>CAJQZJ010034255.1:570489-590398 GCA_907164525.1 Lophiomys imhausi
TTTTTTTTTTTTTTTTTTTTTTTGGTTTTTCGAGACAGGGTTTCTCTATATAACAGCTCTGGCTGTCCTATACTCACATTGTAGACCAGGCTGGCCTCGAACTCACAGAGATCCGCCTACCTCTGCCTCCCAAGTGCTGGGATTAAAGGCATGCGCCACCAACGCCCGGCTTTTTTTTTTTTTCATTTTTAAAAATACCTTCCTAACATCTTTGCAGGCAATGGGAAGCATGTACGAAAGCCATTTATATTTTTATAGTCATTCTTCTACGGCTGTGATAACACACCATGTCTAACTCAATTTATAGAAGAAAGAATTTGTTTGGACTTTCAGTTCCAGAGGGTTAAGATCCACAGGGACAACAAGCAATGGTAGGCATGCTGACTGGTGCTGGAAGTTGAGAGCAAGGGCCGAGAGCTGAGAGACCACCTCTCAAAGTGCAAGGAGGAAGCAGAAAAAGCAAACAGGCATATGGCTTTTGAAACTATAGTGACACACTTCCCCCACTAAGTCTACACCTCCTAACCTGCCCAAACAGCCGCGCCAACTACCAACCCTGTATTCAAATGACTGAGACTATGGGAGACACTCTCATTCAAACTTCCACATGATATCAACTAGAGTAAACAGAATTATAAAAATGCTGTTTACAATAGCTGTAAAAAGTGGAGCATTCAAATTAAATCTAATGAAATGGATGCAAAGTTTATGTGCTGTTGAAGAATCACAGAAAATCTAAATGAATATAAAATACACCAGTTGTATATGCTTATATTAAGATTTGACTTTCATATTGAGTAGAATCTCAGATAAAATTCCAGAAAGTTGTTTTGGAAATACCAGTCTGGTTATCCTAAAACATATTTGAAGGTAAAGATGACCTTTTACAGTTAAAAATATCCTAAAAAGATGATGAAAGACCCATGGAGGCTGACTCTAAAACAGCACAAAGGTGCTTCGATCAAGGTGAAGTGTGTGGCAAGCATGTGGGTCAATGGAACAGGACCCAGAGTCTATCCAAAGACCACAGAAGGCCACAGCTGAATGTTGATGGAGATCCAGATGTAATTAGAGGAGATGATGGCCACTTAAACGACACTGGGACAATGACAGCAAAAGGAAGAGAAGATAAGAAGGTGATGTAGCTGACACTCCACATAAGGCACAACTCATAGCTGATCCATGACCTACTTGTAAGGAGTATAATTGTATAACTTCTGTCCATTAACACCAAGAATCTTTTGAATTTTGTGCTTTTGGGGGTATTATACCTAAAATTGCATCAGCCAAACTCAGTTCATGAAATAATTAAAAATAATTATAAAGTGGACTTGACCAAATCAATACTTTAGCTCTTAGAAAACTGCTGTTGAGAAAATAAAAAGACTAGCCATGATTTGTGAAAATTATCTTGCATGTCTGCTAAAAGCCTTGCACCCAGATTATATACATATCGTGTGTCTTAAAATTCAACAATGAGCAAACAACCCAAGTTAAAAAAAAAATGAGTAACAGTGACAAACAGGGCATCTCTACCACACCACTGCCTGAAAGGTCAGGGGCTGTCGTGAAAGAGGAAGCAGAGTCATTGTAAGAGAGGAGAGAAGTGAAGCTGCCTCCTGAGAGTGAGGGGTCCTCTGGCCTCGAGAGAGAATGCACCACAGCTGTGGCTGACTGCCCAATATGAAGCCATCACCACCATTTCTGAATGGCATAGGGGGCTCTTGAGACTCCTCCCCTAACTAAGGAACCATTCACAGTTGATGACTTCTAGGGAGAGTCGGTTTTCCTTAAGGGATGATTCCACATCCTTGAATACACAGGCAGCACAAATTAGACTTGGTGAATTTTTTTTTTTTAAAGAGGAAGATGTGAAGTTGGGAGGGGAGGACAAGGTAAGGATGGATCTGGGAGGAGTTAGGAAAAGTGTGAGGGGCAATGTTAATCAAAAAATACATATGGATGCATATAAAATTCTCAAAGAATTAGTAAAACGTATTTATATTTTTCTTTGAAAGAAATGAGCAAAATCATCTGAAACAGGGGCATCAAAGAAGATATGAAGGAAGCCAAGCAGTTGAGTGGACGGCTCTCACAATTGATAGCTGTATCATCACTTCTTGCTTCAGTGAAAACTGGAATTGCTGACAACAAACTGGTTGTACCCAATAAAGCCAAAGAGGAGAAGGAACATCAATTCCTTGCTGGCAGAATGCAGTGTAACCTGGCCCATTTGAAAAGTGGCTGCATAGTTTTTCACACAGTTAGACACAAGCTTATGGTACAAACCAAACCACTCTAAGGTACTTGTTCAAGTGAATAAAAAAAAAATGTGTTCATATAAAACAAGTTAAACACGGTTTATGGCAAAGCTTTGTGGATGATCAAAAGGAACTAGAGGAAGCAAAGATGACCTTTACCGTGGAAATGCAGACATGAACCTTTCACACCTTACTGCTCAGGAGACTGATCCCCAGGATCACAGGTGATTCAAATACATTTTGCTGAGTGAAGGCAGCCAAATCCAATGGAAACATAGTCAATGATGCCAATTCCATAGTGTTATGAAAAGGAAAAATCATGGAGCTAGAAAACAGGGAGTTGTGGGGGTTGATGACAGAGGATCACATAGGAAACTCTCAACTTCGAATGAGTCAAAGCTCATAGAACCATACAGCTCTAAGGATAAACTTCTGTATATGAGTGAAGAAAAAATCAACCAGAATGTGGGGCTTCCTGGGATGGTACAAGAAAAGAAGACCAACTTGTCACAAAGTGTGTTGACCTCCCTGAGGAAGATGTAAGGAAAGCTGCTTCCTGGTTGTTTAAGCCTAAAGAAACAATCTGTACAGAAATACACCACTTTGGTTGGTGACTTTGTTTCTTAGGTAGAAGGCTTCACAAGTCTAGAAAAACTACTCTTAGGATCGGGGAGGGCTCAGTCGGGAAAGAGCTTGAGGCAAAGTATGAGGATCCTACTTTACATATGTGTCCACCACCCACATATGAGCACTGTGGCATAATACTGTAATCGGAGCACTGGGGAGATGGATTCAGGATGATCCAGAGCTCGCTAGATAGCTGGGTGGGCTCCAGATTCAGTGAAAAACTCAAAACTTAGCGACTGAGAAGAAACCTGATGCCAACCTTTGGCCTCACATGCATGCCTACAAACATATACATAGTGACACACACATGCAGGAACAAAGATACACATGACACACACACACGCAACTACATGTATAAACTAGGGTTGAACAAATGCATCAGTAGATTATAGTTAATGGTGAGGGATTTCACACTGACAGGGGAGCTATTCAGAAACAAAAGGATAATCTCATGATGGTGAATGAGAGTGAGTAGTACAATATCTACCTGCCAGTCATCTCTCCTCTGTCCATCATCTCTCCTCAGCAGGGAATATAGCTATGCGTGTGTGTGTTAGTCCACATGCATTTACCCTTAACTACATCTTCTCAGAGAACCTAGACATAATGACAATGGCAATGGATGTACCCATCACCCATAATCTGCATCTGCATCTTATTTTCTAACCAAAGAACCAGAACTCATTGGAAAATTGGCTGGTTTTAGAATGGGGGGGGGCCAAGATGAGGCTGAGGCTGGATCATCTTGTTAGTATAAGAAAATAAGGAAGTATTTAAAAAGAGAAAAACAGAGGGTGTGGGGTGGTTGAACATGTCGAAGGGACAGTGAAGCCAAACTAAATAAACTCCTCACGGCCAGAACTGTTACAAATTGAGCAACAGAATAAACAGCCATGCCATGATCTTATAATCATCCGGAAGGGATTCAATACTGCTGAAAGAGAATGAGTGAAGGACGGAGTAAGTGTCACAGGCGGAAGAAATGCAAGTTATCTAGAAAATTCTAAATGATCTAAATGGATTTTTGTTAAGCTCCAGGAAATGGACTTTAATTCTTCTCCCTTCCAGTAGGGGCTGGGCTTAATCCCTGTTTCCAACAGACAAGGAAAAGCAACCCTGGCAGGCTTTGCTTCAGCCACAGGACCAGGGTTGGCCTTACCAGGACTGGGCCGCTGAGGTTTCATTCCCCCAAATCGATAGGCCCAATGATACAAAAACATTGGTGAGAATGCGAAACAGAACACAACCTGCGAAGTTCCTGGCCAGTACTTCCTGAACCAGTCAAGTTGTGGCAGGTGACCCAGGGAAACACTCAGAGACAGGGAGGGGCAGAACGGTGATGACTACATGCAGCTAGTGTGATCCCGGTGATGACTACATGCAGCTAGTGTGATCCCGGAAAGCTGGGATCTTAGACTGGGTGGAACGAGAAGGCTGTGGTCAGGCCTCCGCACGCACGCACGCTGGTTTCTCAGTTCTGACAAGCACGCTGTGGTAACGTGAGGTACTGTGTGAGCGAAGCCTGGGGAAGCCACAGGAGGCCCCTGGGCACCTGGGCACACTTTCAGTAGGTCTAAATTGAACTGAAAACAAGTTAAAGAATCTGATGATTAACAGATAACAAAGTCCACGTTCCTGTTCCTTTCAGTCTGTTGGTTCTAAGATAGTTATCCTATACTATATGGCTAAGAGGGTGGGAGTGAGAAGGGTGGAAGGAGGGGGCTGATGGAGATGTAACTTGAAGTAATAAATAAACATAAAAAAACAGAATCTGATGATTATGTGCCACTGTGATTCACCAATCACAGAAAAGCTCAGCAAATATGAACTACTTGACTGTTAGGAAACTGAGTACCCCATCCCCATATGTGACAATCTTTAGAGTTATTTGCCAATGATAAATCCAGGAAACAGATGATATTAAAGTGTTTTTTAAAGCTTATTCCTCATGACAAGTTATTGCACGAACTCTCTTATACAAGGGCTTCGATTTATATCAAAGTTGAGCACAGGAGCTGGAGTCTGGTGGGATGTTCAGGGTCACCAAGATGTGCCTTGCGGACTGTGGGCCTCTGACCCCTGCTTCTCCCATTTGCTTCTTGGCAAGATGAGTACAGTATCATTCTGCCATGTGTTCGCAGAATGCTATGCTGTTTCAGGACAGCCCCAAAAGTACAAGAGCAATTGATCATAATTTGGAACCCCCAAAACTGTGAGCTGAAATGGACCTTCTCTCTTTCTAAGTTGATTAGCTTGGAGATTCCATTTTGATGGTGGGAAAGCTCATGAACACTGTTGCTTCCACAGTTAAGCTTTGGTTATGTAGCCTGAGCATTGTAATTTCTATGTCACAGTGGGAATGGCCTACACCTTGTATACTGAGATATATTATCATATGTTGCCACAAACCAAAAGAAATGAACAGATACATTATTCTTAATCGACTTATCTGGGAGCCACAGAAAGTAAGATAAGGGCACACTAGTGAAATAGCATGAATATGAACACTCGAGCTGCTGATCTGACTTATGCTTTGGTCCACAGGGGCCAACTAAGCCAGATACACCAATGAAACCCAACTAGACTTAGCCATTGGAGTGGTGTGACAGCAGTGGAGGCTTTGAGTGTGTTCAGCATGTGTCCATCTAGTGTGCAAAATCCGTGTAATATGAAATGTACTCCCTTCACCATCTTCTAGCCTACAATCCTGAGGTATTTTGCATGCTCAGTACCTTGTATCCTCTACTGCCTAATCCCAGATCTCCATTGCCTCTCCTACCCTCCTTCATCAGCACTTCCCCTCCCCTCCCTAGCCCTGGTAATCATTCATGCCTTACCTCCCCAGATTTTCCTGTTCTAGACTCTTTCTTGAATGGGCCTGGGATGCTTTTTTAGTGGTATTTTCTCCAAGCGTGGTCTGGGAAACACTTATAAAATGTATTTAAATCAAGTTTTAATGAATAGAGTGTATGCAAGAATATGGGCTATAACTTGCTACCCATGTGCTCATAGTGCCACCAGAGAATCAAACAATGTGTCTGTTCTGTCTTCTATCTAGTAACATGGATTGTGGGCCTAGCCAACCTCTTGGGCTCAATTAGGGAACTTGACAAGTGAACTCACAGCAGGGTCTTAATCACTGAGGCTGTCTCAGTAAGTGACCTCTTCCAAAAGACTTAATACAGCAGTTCCACATATCCACAGAGATGTGGCCATGTGAACTTTCTGGACACTGACATCTTTTGTATAAAATGGTATCATATTTGCATAAAACCTTTGATTATGCTTCTGAATGCTTTAAATTATCTTTGGGTTATCTGCAGTAGCTGATGGTATATAAATGCCATTCAAATAGTTTCCCCATGTCACTGACAAAATGATGACAAGAAAGGAGTCCACACAGTCCCAGATGTAATTTTTTTCACATTTTAGTATTTTCAATCCAAGGTTGATTTCATGGATGTGAATACTGCACAGATGTAGGACTGG
This sequence comes from Lophiomys imhausi, assembly GCA_907164525.1. Lineage (NCBI taxonomy): Eukaryota > Metazoa > Chordata > Mammalia > Rodentia > Muridae > Lophiomys > Lophiomys imhausi. Next base: position 576,867 of record CAJQZJ010034255.1, read on the forward strand.
TTGTATTTACTGAAGGTATCAAAGGTGTGATGCCCAAGATATGTGCAGTTTTCAAGTTACGTTTCTTGGAGACTAAAGACCTCAAGGATGTGCCTCGAGACTGTCCCCCTTACTCTACAACAGAGACTTGAACCATCTTGTGGGGTGATCAAACCCACTCCTATCCCCAGGGCAATATGAGAGGTTGTAGAAGTTTCAAAATTGGATCTCTGAATAGGACTTGGTTTCAATTATGCTTAAAAGCTGAAAGATGGTGTTTTACTCCATGTCAGTGAGCTTCTGGTTGTAGGATTTACTTATTGTTATTTTTGAGATGGAGCGTAGCCCATGTTGGCCTAGAATGTATGTGCCTGTCAGGCTGGCCTTGAGCTAATGGTCATCCATTCCCTGCCCTCCCTAAGGATTATAGGCAAGTGCTGCCACACAGGACCAGTAGTGAGGTTTCTGGCATTGCTACAGCCCATAGGCACTGCGTCACTTCAGTAACTAAAATGGCTGAGTCTGAGATGGACTCTTGACAGGTGCACTCAAGGTCAGGAGGCTCACCACCGGTGAACCTGTGGGTCATGTGGGATGGGCAAAGGCTCCTGAGTTACTTATCCAGCACCAGACAGATGAACGCAGAATAGGGAGCTTCATAAAATACCAAGAGATGGATTAGTAGCAAATCGTAGCTCATTTCTGTGTCCCGGTCCTTGTCCCATTCTCCTGTAGCTTCTCTAGTTTGGCCTCTGTTATTTTGAACAAAGGAGGCTACAATTGCCATGTAAGGTCATTGCAAAAACTCCCAACACAGAAGAGATATTAATTATACCACAGCAAATAATTTTTCTTTGTCTTCTAGATGTTTCTAAAAATGGCCACAGATCTAGGCCAGGTTTCTCCACTAGTCAGTTAACATACCTATATGCTCTAACATCCTACCTTGGATTTGTGTAGGGTTCTGGTCTGTGAATTTTCTGAGGTTGTGGCTGGGCACTGGGGTTGTAGAGCAACACTTCCATATGGAAGGATGGGAACCATGATCAAAATGCTAGGCTACCTCTGCAGTGCTGCCTCTGAAACAAAGAAGCAGGTCAAAGTTTAATTTAAGTATATTTTGGTTCATATTTATTGCATTTATTTATATATTATATGAAAAAAAAATACTTCCATCTGTAAAAGAAATTGGAACTGGACATTGGGAATGTATGCTAAGCCATATAACTCTCATAACTGTGGCCTATTTATTTCTGTTGTTTTGTATTGTATTTATAGTTATAAGAAAAAGAACCATTTGTTGGACTGAAATGGAGAGCTGTTGGGGGAAAAAGAAATACCTTAAACTAAAAAAAAAAAAAAGTGAAGAGGATGGGGGTTTGAGGGGGAGGAGGGTGGAAGAGTGGGACTGGAGGGGGGAGTAGGGAGGGGATTGTGATTGAGATGTAACTTGAAGAAATAAAAAATAAATTATTAAAAAAAAGAAATTGGAACATTAAGAATGCAAGCCATAGGGGCTGGAGAGAAGGCTCAGTGGTTAAGAGCACTTTCGGGTCTTACAGAGTACTGGGGTTCAGTTCCCAGCACCCACATGGCATATTACAACCACTTCTAACTCCAGTTCCAGGGGATTCAATACTATTCTGACCCCCATGGGCACAAACATGCACATGGTGCACACACACACACACACACACACACACACACACACACACACATACACACACACACAGAGCAAGAGAGAGGCAAAATACAGAAATATATAAATATATAAAACAGCAAAATATGGATGGTTACTTATGTTAATTTAGTCATAGGACATTGTGGTGGGAGCACATGACAGAGACCTGCTCACTCCTTGGTGGCCAGGAAGTGAAGTCTGGAAGGGTCCTTATGTGCTCTTGAAGACTATGGACAATTACTTAGCTTCTTCCTCTAGGGCCCGGGCACCTTTAAAAGACGCTACCACCTCCTGGTAGTGCCACAAGCTGAAGACAAAGCCTTCATCATATTGGTTAGCTGACAGTCAAAGTCCAAACTGTAGAAAGTTCCATGCATCTCTTTTGTTTCAGCTGGAAAATGTAGTAATTGCAGAGCCTTCTTTAATGGGAAAATGCATGTATATAGTTAGAAAAATGTCTGTCACACAAGAAGAAAGCAGCACTGTTGATTATTATCATTAGTAGAGACCAATCCTCTCTGCCTGCTATTACTACCATGGTGAAAACCAAGTCTTAGGGGAGAACAACATACAGGCATGTCAGTTATTGTAATGAAGAACTATGATGCCATTTGAGATGGAGACCCATCCCTCAGTGGTCTCTGAGTGATTTCCTAGTAAAAGCTTCTCAGACTGACAAAGTGAACGGAGGCTGCCGGTGTGCACGTGGCAGTGACAGTCTAGATCCTGCCTAACTTCTACTTCCAAGCCTTCAGTTGAGCTAAGTCAGCAGGCCCCCGGCTGCTGGAGTTCTGCTGTCACGTTGGTGGACTCCACATGACACTTCACGTGTCCTTTGTGCTACATTCTTCTGGCTCTGGGCTCTTTGGATTATTCTGACACTTGTGGCATTTGATACATGCGAATTGAGTCTTCTCAGAATATTTTGTACACAGAGCTCAGAACACTAGAACAATATCGGTTACTCCATGAAAGAAGTACTAACTTGCTAACATTTGTGCTACACCACAGACTTCTTCAACTGTGTATGCCCTGTCCCTGGAGAGAGAGAGAGAGAGAGAGAGAGAGAGAGAGAGAGAGAGAGAGAGAGAGAGAGAGTGTGTGAGAGAGAGAGAGAGAGAGAGAGAGAGAGAGAGAGAGAGAGAGAGAGTGTGTGTGTGTGTGTGTGTGTGTGTGTGTGTGTGTGTGTGTGTGTGTTCATTCCTGCCCACTGCATTTGTGCACCTCTCTATACCACCAGATGCCTGGCCATTGGTAAACTTCTTTACTTTGCCAATATCTTTGTAACCCTTCCCCATTCTTATTCTCCTATGTCAGCATGTCACATTACAGCCATTTCCATTTTTTTTTTTACTCCAACATAAATTCAGAAAGAGCTTGCCCTGTGGCTGAACTCTGCAGAGCTTCTCGAAAGGAAAATGTCTGTGTGGCATGACTTTTTCCATCATTCAATCCAACTGCGCACTCCCAAAGTAGGAAAAGTCAGAAACTTAGCAGGCACATCAGGGCTGGCTCCTAACAGTGGTGGAACAGTTGTTTCTCTGAGCCAGATAATAGGTAGGAACTGCCAATCAACCACGTCTGGTCCTGGCCTTGTGCTATAAAAGAAGCTTGAGTGTATGGGGGGGAGTCCCTGACAACACGTCCCTTAGCAAGTGGGAATGAAGTTCTGTGGGAATAAGCCACTGGACAATGATTCCCTTTCAGGCATTTATTTATTACATCTGAGGTTTGCAATAATTTGTAAGCACGTGTTTAAAATTCCAGCTAGTGTTTATCTCTAGCCTCTAAGGGTGAAAACCGGTGATGAGCCTGCCTGGTGACCTTTTGAATGTACAGTTTAGATTAAGAAGGAAAAACAATCACAGTAACGAATCTGGATCCTTGAAGTTTATAAATGGAAGAAAACTAGTTATAAACAAATAATAAAACCATGAAAATGAGATTTCATTTTTTAAGCAGGAGGAAACCTTCAAAATGTTGTTGCACAGTACTGGCTTTCTGATTATAAATCTGGATCCTAGGGGGTTACCTTGCCACATTTAAATGCGTAGATCAAAGCACAGCCCCAAAAGATGTACAAGTGTTTTTGGAGGAATGTTTGTGTTGAGAGGCTTATTCTAAGAAAGGGGCCCCTAACTGAGCTTGGTAACACCCCTTTCTCATCTCAGCACTTAGGAGGCTGACGCTGGAGGATCATAAGCTTCAGTCCAACCTAAACTACATAGAGTTTAGAGTTAGCCTGTGCTACATAGCTAGATTCTGTCTAAAATGAGGTCTGGGGGTGGGGACGTGCTCATTAGCTTGCTAGCAAGCATGAAGCCCTGGGTTTGATCTCTAGCACTGTATAAAACTAAGCATGGTGAAGCATGCTATAATCCTAGCTTTCAGGGTTTGAGGGGTGGGGAGGGGGGAGCTCAGGAACTCAAGGTCATTCTTAGTTACATAGCAAGTTTGTGGTCAGTGTGGACTATAAGATATTACTATCAGAAAGGAAGGAGGATATGGAGAGAGGGAGGGCAGGGGAGAGAAGAAAGGGGGAGGGGAGGGAGCGAAAGGAGTTCCCAGTAGGTGGCACCCCTACTGATCGTACATGTCAGCATTATACTGATTTAATATAACACATCTGTGAGAGTTGAGTTAGCAAACGAGTAACAAGCTCCCAATTAATTTAGAGTCGTTGCCTCCCACAGAGCATCCTCTATCTAGGGGACAATGACAAGGCCACTCATCACATCTCTTCCTGGATATAGCAATCATCTAGTACCGTCCTCAAGAATGGTAAAATTCTGCTCTTAACTATCACCCTTCGAACAAATTAATTGGGATGTGTACCTCTGTTCTTGCTAGCTGATCTTGATGAAGGGCCGTTGGTCTCACTTAGAAGTTGCTGCTTTGTTGATAGTCTCCAGGGGGTAAAGTTTCTCCATGACTTCAGTCAAAACCCCCTTGCTTCTGGCAAAGCCTTGTGCTCAACAACCTGGTCCTCATTGGTACTCTTTTTAAACAGCCTTTGATTTACCTGGTTCCCCAAGGTACTAGCTCATCCGCCCCTCACTCTATAGCCTTGACTTCACTGTGTATGGTGTGGGTTTTATATGTTTTAACATTTTTGAGAAACAAGAATATTGGCTGAAAATTTCAGTTTTCATGGCAGGGTTCCTGCCACTAACAAGGTTGCATGGGAAAAATCCAGGCTCCAAGACTGCAAAGAAATTTCACTCGCCTACCCAGATGTGGTAATAATATTTGATATTAACTCAAGCAAGCATTCATTCCATGGATGTTAAAAGTCGTGGGCACTTCCAGGGAGTGATTACTTCTATAATTTCATTTGGGGGTTTGGGAAAACTCTTGTCTCTTCAGATTTTTCCTTTAACTGGCGACTAGGTTTGGGTAGCATTTGAGTCTCCCGTCTCCTTTATTATTATTTTTTTCAAGATCCATTCATTTTCTGGCCCTTCCCAACTTCACAAACCAGAGGGGAAAGACAAGCAAAAAGGGAGCCTAGAACAGTGTCCTTTTTATTTTTCAAGGCTGCTGTTGTGGAAGAATTCCAGGGTGATGTTGAGGTTTGAGGTTTCTCTGAATTTAAACTAGTTAACCTTCCCTGTGCCCTATGAGAAGTATGGCAAGGTTGAACTTGATTTTCATTTAAGAGAGCATCAGCTAGCTGGCTTTGGGATTCTTACAGGGCCATTTGGATATCCTTGGACTAAGGAAATATTGTCCTTTAAGGTATTGTTTGTTCTGTGGTACTGGGCGGTGAATGCCGAGGCCCATGCATGCTGCAAGAGATGCGCCACTGAGCTGTCTCCCAGGTCTTTTAAAATGTCTCTTTATAGTGTGTGTGTGTGTGTGTGTGTGTGTGTGTGTGTGTGTGTGTGTGTGGTGTCTGCTTCTGTATCTGTGTGTCTGTGTGTATGCATGTGTGGAGGGGCATGTTGTGTGTTGTGTGTATGAGTGGTGAACAAATTCGAATGTATAGGGGTGTGCATCTTTGTGCATACAAAGGGAAGCCAGAGGAGGATGTTGTGGGTCTTCTGCCATCATTCTCCACCTCATTGTCTTGAGAACGGGACTCTCTCTATCTCTCTCAATCTGTCTTTCTGTCTCTGTCTCTCCCCCTCTCTTTCTAATCCCAGTGTGAACTAGAAGTTTCCCATTTTGGCTAGACTGACTGGCCAGCAAGCTTCCAAGATCCACCTCTTTCTACTTTCCTGTCCTGGGTTATAGGTACACTCAGCCATGCCTGGCTTCACTCTCTTTTAACTTTTTATTTTGAGATTGTGTCTTTAAGTTACACAGCTGGCCTTGAACTCAGCCTGCGGTCCAGTCAGGCCTTGAACTTATCATCAGGCCTGTTCTACCACACCTGACTTGTCCTTCATATTTGAAAATATGGCCCTTCATAATGGAAAAAAATGTGTCTTTATCTATTACAAACAATGTGTATCACTTGATTTTTTTTCCCTTTCTGAACGATACCCCCGTGCTATTTCTGGAAGGCAGTAGTACCCACTTGTTGTGTGTTTAGATGTCTCTGCTTTGTCTTTTCCTGTATTTCGAGACACATGATAGCCTGCGACCGTGCACATAGATGTGTAAAGCAAAGCAAAAGGAAAAGAGCTGCTTGCTGTTTAGAAAGCTTGAGCCTTTAGGAGAACGAGTATGCTTTGAAACACTGAATTTATTTGGTTTAGAAAATCCAAGGGCTGAACGTGGGTTTAGGCCATCACCCTTCCACTTGCCACAGCTCTGCCCAAAGGGGACCCTCCTGGTGCCTGAGGATTAGCTGCAGAGTCAGACTGGCATGGGCTTGCTTTCCATAACCTCGGGGGCAAGGTGAGGCACAGCACAGGCCCTCGGAATCTGCCCCAGAGATCTAAACGGAAAATCTAATGCCGCTTCGCCCCTGACCCTTAGGAAAATATGCACAGTGCTCACATTGGCCCCAGGGAATATTCCTAGCTTTGGAGACAGAGCACAAGTGATGACTTTATTTTTAAATGTCTAAAATAAAATTTTAACCTCCTACATGAGAAAAGCAATTCCGGTGTGAATCCCTTTCCCCTTGCCCTTCACAGTGCTAAGGCACTTTGTGTGTGTGTGTATAATGACTCTTTTCTTGTCCTTTATTATTAAGGGCTTACGTTATAATAAAACCCCTCATCCTCTAGATACAACTAATTTACACCCAAAAGGCATTCAAAGTGATTCTGCAACATTCACTTTCTAGTTTGCGGAAACATGTATACTAGTGTGGTTAGTTTTCATGGTTCTGTGTGGACAGTATAGATGGCACTACTCCATTTACCGCTTAGTTCCCTGCCCTGCTTCAGGAACTGGAACAAGGAATCTTGTAGAGTGTGTTTTTATTTCAGCTTATGCCAGCTCTTGTATTTGTGGAGGACAAAGTTCCAGTTACTTTCTTTTATGCCTGCCAGGGTATCTTAGAGAGAGCATATCTTAGGAGTTAGACGGGCTAGAGGCTGGAGACTTCAAATACCAGCTGTGAGCTTCATAGGGGCCCACTGCCTCCTTTCCCTCATAAAACTGCTATCTCCATCAATCTGTGTTTATTTTTCTCCTGTGTTTTAATTTGCTTAATGGACTTTGGCTGGAGACTACCCTCAAGGTCTCAGGAAAGTCAAGTCTAGTAAACCCCTAAGGACCAAGCTGTCGTGGTTGAGCACTTTGGGGGATTATTATGTCTGACTTTCATCATGCTTGCTTCAGAAACAATGGCCGCAGAGTTGGCTGGACTTCACCCTGCCACTTGGGAACCTGGGAAGCAGTGGACAGCAGTAGGCTATCGCTCTTCCCTCTGTTCATCCCTGCCTTTGCCAGCTCTGACGCCCATGCCCTCCTCTCTCAGTATCCTGTCTCTTCCTCTTTCCCATCACCTCTCCTGATACTCACCCTACACCTTCTCTTATAGGTGATAACCTAAATAACCTTGGGCTTTTGTTGTTGTTGTTACAGAATTTACTCAGAACTGAATGATTTGATGGGAATGTGGTCTGGGAAGCAAATATGATGAGGAGTTGTTGGCACAGCCAGGGAGGCAAAGGAGACTGGGGGGCGTAGAGATGAAATGAGCAAGTTTATATAAGTTGTTTTATCCTTATATATGTTAATTATCCTTGGCTCTGAGGACTCACAGCAAGGGTGGCATCAGACCAATGTGCTAATCGGCTGTTCTAATAAAGAGGCTGTCCACAGAGAGGCTGCACTCTTTATTTGTGGCTGTGGGTTTGTCAGCCTCTCATGATAGCTGTGTCTTCAGGTAAACCTCCCCGGAGGGTCATCCCTCCATGGCCTCCTGGGCTCTGTTTTGCCATGTCTGATACAAGCTGTTTCATTTTGGCCCTAGAACTTTTCCTCTGGCGTCTTCCAGCCTGAACAGTTTGATTTTTACATGGCTGGCCCTTCACCTGTGTGCAACTGTCACCTCAGAATCTGATGAGAACCGTGGCTAACACACACACAAACTCCCCAATACTGCACATGTTTTATGGCAGTAAACATTTCTGGAATAAGTCATTATTTTGAAACATAATTTGAACAAGAAGTGGATGAGGGCACACCTCTCTTTCATGCTGTCTAGAGAAGAGACCTCATAAACTGCCACCATGTTTATGAGTCATGCTGGAACAGAAATGGTGTAGGGGAGTAGAGAGAGTATTCATTCTCCAAGAACAAATATCCCCCAATCTGGAGATGATTTATAATATCCTCAAAGGTGGTTTTCTTTTCTAGACAACAGAAACCTGTCCCTAGGTCAAATCTTCTGGTAGGTAGCCTTCTGGATGTCTCACCAGCCATCTCCTGCATCCTGATCCCTCAGTACCTACCTTAGTTCTGCCCTTCAGGCTTGCTCTCTGTTCTGCATGAGCAAGTTCAGTAATGGTTGATAGACTTAGTCCATTCCAAGTAAAGTGTTACATTTGAATGAGTTGTCTGTGGCTTAAGATTATGAGGGAAAACTATAGTGGATCATAATGCCTGATACTGGAGCATCATGGGAGAGAATATGATATGGAAGAACTCAAATGGCTTCACATGTAGGAAGGAAAGAATGCTATTGCTAGGTTTGTTGGTGACACATTTGTTTTTCAGTGCCTGGGACTGACTTAGGGCCTCACATAGGCTAGGCAAAGGCTCTACCACAGAATCTCCAGTCCACACACTTCTTAAAGACCCGCCTTCCAAATTAGTTTTGTTCCCTGATCTTAATTAGAATTTAACCATCATGATAGTTGTCAACTTGACTGCATCTGGAATATATATATATATATATATATATATATTCATTAGAATGTAGTCATTATATTAGTCATTCTAATGAATATATATAGTCTAATGAATATATATTAGACTATATATATTCATTAGAATGACTAATGTGTGTTAGTAAATTAATTAAATACCTATTAAACTAAAATGTATTAAATTAATTAGATGGATAGATAGATAAATGGATAGATGATAGATAGATTGAGATTCATTTATGTTTAATCACCTTGAGGACACACTACTTATGGAATTGTCAGTATCCATGTAATCAAAGATAACATGAGGGTGTAGGTCATAGAGAAAATTCTAAACATATTTGGAAATTTCCAGTAAATTTCAAGAAGTTTTACAAGGTTTTGAAAAACAAAAGTCAGCAGGGAGCTTCTTCAGCCCTGTTCCTCTATTTCTCGGGTGCATCTGAGCCTCCAATCTCATCTGAAAAAGAGCCTTTTATTTCCTAGAAGCTGCTATGAATATCACTGTATATAGTAAGGGCTGAGGGCTGCTTTTATGGGAAGCTATGAGTTTCCTGTACCCTCAGTGTTTATGAAGAAGGACTCGATAGTGTTCTCAGGCAGAAAAGTCACAATTTGCATTTTGGAAATATAAACAAAACAACCATAATGAGTCCCAGGACTAGAGACAAAACAAGACACACACACACAGACACAAACACACACACACACACACACACACACACACACGAGAGAGAGAGAGAGAGAGAGAGAGAGAGTTAGGATAAATAGTGTATTCAACTTGACTAACTGCAGTAGCTTGTGACTGCTCATGCTGTTGTGCTGCAGTGAACATGGCACTGGGTGGCCATCTTTTTACCACTGGGCTAGGGCATGCATCCTGCTGTTGGCTGCATTAAACAGAGGGGGTGGGCAGCCTTGTCTTTGCTGCTTTGCAGAAATTTGCATATGCTTTTGTTCAACAAAGCTGTAGTGTATACAACAGTTCAGTTGGTGAAGTGGGTGGCCACATGTCCAGGCTGTGGCTAGAGGTGTGGACTCACCAATTAGGCTGCCTGTGAGCTGACCCTCACCTTCTTTTGTCCAAGCCCTTGTCCTTTAGTGATGCTCTGTGCTTTCTCTCTCACAGATTTTCAAATGCATGCAAATTCCATGTGTACAGTTTTGAAGATAAGGAAAGAAAATCCAACAGCCTAGCTTTCCCCATCTCAGGGAAGTAGAGCTGTGGATTCTTCCTGTAATGTAGTGAAAACATAGCCCACTTTCTTCCATTTCGGCCTGTGGTTGGGTACAGAAGCCCCTTCTACTCTGAGGGCATCAAAGAAATGACTCAGGCCCAAATCAGCTTGCTTTAGCTACAACGGGGTCCTGTGCAACTCAGAGTCACTTCATGTTGATGGCCAAACTTGTGTTGCTGTTTTTATCTGTGTAGTAGATACAAGAACCCATATACGGCAAACCATTTGCCTATATTTTAATGACTCTTTATACTTATGAGCAGGCTGAGTGAACAGGTGACCAGTTGATGTCCTATGGCTGAGACCATAGTGTACTTTCCTCAGCTGCCGCCATTGTCAAACCTTGGTCTTTCCTAGGTCATGAATGACTGCTGAAGTTAAGTCGGATCATGCAAGGCTAAGGGACCTATAAGGGGTGAATTCTAGAAAATCTCAGAGGGACTCCTGACATCATAGGGAAGAGTGCCTGGTCAACTCCAAGCGCAGTTCGCACTGTTGTTGGAGAGATTCTTCATTTCGTCATGATCTTTGCCTTTGTTTCTGAGAATGTCTTTTATTTTCATCTTGCAAGATTTTCACAATGGTGCCACAGGGCTATGAGCTCTTTCTTGAAATGAAACAGGGAGAGAGGGAACACATAGGGTGTAGCGTTTAAAATATGCTGTGAGTGAAAGTAGAGTGTCCGTGAGTTGGTCCCCCTCAACAGTTAACACCCATGATGACCCGGAAGTGTCAAGCATATGTCAGGCAGTAGGGTTTGCAAGCAACACCCATAATATATGGCCAAGGAAGCAACTAGTCATTATAATCCCATGAGCTTGGAACTCCCTCGGTGACAAAGATGAACTGCTCTTATATCCAAAAGGGTTCCCTGAAAATGAGCAGGGGAGAAGGGCAGAGAGCAAGGGTTTGCCCTGGTCCCCAGTTCGCTGCAGCCATCTTGCGCTGGCTGTCCTTCACTTTTGAGACTGAGTAACACCTCAGAATGTGAGCCAACCAGAGCCTCCTGGACCCAGCTCTGATTTCTACCAGTTTCATAGATGCGGGGCTTTGGGGCATATTTATTTCGTACTACACCTGCAGCCTGCAAGGGAGGAAAGCATCCAGCCCAGGAGCTCAGTACTTATGTGGTGTGTAGCAATTTCTTCTGAATTGAAAGATTCCATCATGGAAAGACGCTCTTTGAGACTCAGGAAGTAAACAACTCAGCAGTGTCAGAAAGTACCAGAAACCATACTTAAAAGGCCCCTGTTGCCCCAAGACTCTGTACTTAATAGGGACTACTGAGGAGAGCAGACTGTCTAAGCAGTCCAGCTGCCTCAAAGTCATTTTGAGAGCTCCAGAGATTCATTTTTCATGAGTCATGGGGTTGAGTTTCCAACGATACCACTGCCTTTGTGTCATACTTGCTCTTTAAGTAACTTTCATCCACACTCCTGTAGCTACCCCAATAAGTTTATTGATTCACCAATTTGTACTTTGGTAGTTGAAGGGACTTTAGTCAGCTCTCAGACATGGCTCTGGCAGGCCTTACTTTTCTCCCTTATTCCCCCTGCCTTGCTAAAAACCTTTAGATTACATTCCTGAAGCTGGCCTCCAAGGTCTGTTCCCTTATTTGGCCACGTCCTCTTCCTGAGGCTGACTACCAAGGTCCGGCTCTCAAAGTATTGATGTCGAGCAATCAAATGCCCCCTTTGGCTCACCTAGTTAACAGGCACAATTAAAATTAAGCACCTCATCTGAAAGAACAAAGATTCTAGTCTCTCATCCCGGCCTGTTTAAGTTCTTACCCATCCCCCTCTGCTGTAACAAGTTCATAAAAGTAAAATAACAAAGAAAGTCTGAGAACCTAGCTTTCCCTCCCTCAGAGGCCTTGAGTGACCATCTGGACAGAGAGTCATAGATTACAAAGGGCTCTCAAAAGGACTTATTTGTTAACTGGGAGTTTCCTTTGCCTCCTGAGGACAAGGTTACCAGAGGACTCTCAGAGCTCATCTTAAAAGACCAAATGTGATTCTGTATGTTACATGCACCTCCCTAACTGCCCACTCCACTCCCTCCCTTGCCTAGCCCTTAAGAGCCTCAAACTTTCCAGGTTTGGGGCCATTCACAGACTCCCTGCATGGAGAACATGTGATGGAGCTTGCCATGGCTCAAACCCCCAATTAAAGATCCTTTTGCTTTTGCATCGAGTTGGAGTCTTCCTGGCTTGTCTTATGGTTTTGCGAACTAGGCATTACACATCCTAATGCAGGGTTTCTCCTTGTACCTTTATAAACTGCCACTATCCTGTGGGCCACATCCTCTCAATCCAGAGGCAGTCCTTTGTCCTGCTCTGGGCCAAATACTCCTCCTCCCTCTTCTTGTTCCCATCCTCTTTTCCCTCATCCTCTATCTTCTCTCTTTGTCCCTTATTCCTACTGTCAGCCATTCTGGGGCAAATAAATATTTGTGCTGAGAACTTGGTCTTGGGGTTCCTGAGCCGATACCTATCCTTTCAGTGGTATCACTAATTTGGTCTGTCTTTGGTTCTCTCTCTGGGGTGAATAAACGTTTGTTTACTTATCCCAAGGAAATGTCACACAACATTATCAAGTTCAATCTACTCAAGAAGGCTCATTTTCAGGCAAGAATAAGGTTCAGAGAGAACAGCGTCTTTCAGTGAACTAGAAACCCTTCTGCATTACTGATAGAGGGGTGGAGAGATGCAGATGTGAATAAAAAGTCTGGGATCAGGGCCTCATTGGAGCATGTAGTAGAGCATGAATAGCATTGAAACCCAGAAATAGAGAGAGTAGATGCACAGCTCAAAGAGCAGGAAGGGCTCAGCCTGACGCACCCTAGGCCCTCCCGCACTATATCTCAAAGTGGTAGGCAGGGAGGCAAGTAAGCATGATCTTTACAGTTTGATACTTAAAAATTATTTGGAGTGTGGAACCCAGGGCCCACACCTACCCAGAACCCCATCATGCTTTTTAAACAGGATGGTGAAGATTGACACCAAAAAAAGAGAAAAGGTTTACTTTCCTTAGCCAACAAGTTTTCCCTAATTTACGGTCATGTTTAAAAGAAAAACCACTGGAACATATTTTCAAATGGACATATAAATGCTCAAAGCAAACACCGAGAAAGCACTTGAACAGCTGAGTGGATTTCTTTAGGATATTAATTCATTTAAAGTGACCTTTGAAAAATATGGAGACGAGTGAGGCAGCTCTGTACCTTATAAGCCCAGACAGACATAACGCACGTGGTATTCGGAACAGCAACAAACATCACAGGCCATGAATTCCAGCTTGGAATCACACCCCTCAAACCCTACCACACACACACACACACACACACACACACACACACACA
>CAJQZJ010034255.1:590798-610610 GCA_907164525.1 Lophiomys imhausi
ACACACACACACACACACACACACACACACACACACACACACACACACACACACACACTTAATTTGGCTCAGTTTTATCAGTAACTATTCTTTGGCAAATCATCCCTCCCCTTCCTATTCCTCTAGCTTCTCATTCTTTCTCTCTTTGAGCAGGGGTCAGGCTCGCCTCCTCAAGCTTCCCCTTCCTGACTTCCTGAGCAGTGTTACTGTGGGTGCTGTGCACCCACAGGGCTGATGGCTCAATGAATACTTACCTTTTCTAGGTAAGAACTTGGTGCTTTACATACACTAGGCTGTGTCTGCCACTGAGCACTCCCTCCTCCCAGCAGGCTTGACAAAGGCTACAGGTCACCCTATTTTATAAATTTATCATTATAAAACCATTAAGCACTCCATTTTTTAAAGTTTTTTTGGGGGGGAAGGGGGGTTAGTGTTTCAGTCTCTAGAAGCCTTAAGCCTCTAGGGGCCTAGGTTGGTTAGTTCTGTTGATCTTCATGTGTTATTCTTGTCCCCTCCTGGTCTCTCTATTCCTCCTCCCTCTCTTATACATGACTCCAGAGCTCCACCTAATGTTTGTGTGTTTAAGCATCTGTTTTGATTTGCTGCTGGGTGGGGTCTCTCATAGGATAGTTATGCTAGGTTCCTGTTCCTTTGCGTGTGTGGGTTGTAGGATAGTTATCCTGTACTATATGGCTGAAATCCAGTTATAAGTGAGTACATGTCATGTGTATCTTTCTGGGTCTGGGTTAGTTCAGGTTGAGCTTTTTCTAGTTCCATCCATTTGACAGCAAATTGCTTTGTTTCAGATAGCTGAGTAGTATTCCATTGCATATATGTACCACAGTTTTTTAAATTCATTTTTTGGTTGATGGACATCTGGGTTGTTTCCAGTTTTTAGCTATTACAAATAAAGCTGCTATGAATATAGTTGAGGAGATGTCCTTGTGGTTTGGTGAGGAATAGTTTGGATGTATGCCCAGAAGTGGTATGGCTGGGTCTTCAGTTAGAGATATTCCAAGTTTTCTAAGATATCACCAGACTGATTTCCATGGTGGTTGTACAAGTTTGCACTCCCACCAGCAATAGAGGAGTGTTCCCCTTTCTTCACAACCTCACCAGCATGTGCTGTCATTTGAGTTTTGTATCTTAGCCATTCTACAGGTGTGAGACAGAATCTCAGAGTCATCTTGAGTTGCATTTCTCTGATGATTAAGGAAGGATGTTGAGCATTTCCTCAAGTGTCTCTAGGCCATTAGAGATTCCTCCTTTGTGAATTCTCAGTTTAGCTCTGTTCTCTATTTTTGATTGGATTATTAGGTTTCTTGCTGTTGAATTTTTTGAGTTCTTTATAAATTTATAAATCCGACAGTCCTCTGTCAGATGTGGGGTTGGTAAAGATCTTTTCCCAATCTGTAGGTTGCTGTTTTTTCTAATGACAGTGTCCTTTGCCTTACAGAAGCTTTTCAGTTTCATGATGTCCCACTTAGTGATCATTGGTCTTAGAGCCTGAGCTATTGGTGTTCTGTTCAGGAAGATGTCACCTGTGACAATGAGTTCGAGGCTTTTCCCCACTTTCACTTCTATTAGATTTAGTGTGTTGGGCTTTATGTTAAGGTCTTTGATCCACTTGGACTTAAGTTTTGTGCAAGGTGATAAATATGGGTTTATTTGCATTCTTTTACATGTTGACATCCAGTTATACCAGAACCATTTGTTGAAGATGCTGTCCTTTTTCCATTGTACAGTTTTTCCTTCTTTGTCAAAAATTAAGTGAACATAGGGGTGTAGGTTTATTTATGAATCTTAGGTTACTGCAGGTTCCTGAAATCCAGCAGGTCTTCCTTGTGAGGTCAGTGGGGAGGGGGAGACAGTCAGAGGACCATGGACTGTAGTCTAGAGCTGCAGCAGCTTGTGTGTCAGGCCCAAGGGTTAGGTCTGTGATCATGGTACCCCCAGGTGGCCCTAGGTAACCCTGGAGCACCCCTGTGCCTCTCAGTCAGAAGCATTGAGCCCTTGTAGTCCATGTTAGTCGGGCAGTGAACAATAGCCAAGGACCCACTGCTCCAGGGCCAAAACTGTAGATACTGAAGACCAGCTGAGGAAGGGCAATGAGCATTGGCGGGAAGATCCAATATGAAGATCATACCTTGTCCACAGGGCTTGGACTCAGGAAAGCTCTGCCGCCTTTTAACTTGACCACCTGCCTTTCAGCCTGATCCTATCTTACTGCTCCTGTGGCTCTGCTGGTCCTCTTTTGGGTGCTGGAGTAACCAGGTAGAAGCTGGGTACTCAGGAATCCAGAGAGGACCTCAATCTGGAGGTCAGAACTGCCTGGTCAGGTACTGAATTGATCAGTCCTGCAAGCTCCTCCACTGTGGCAGAAAGTGCCCCTCTGCCTTGTCTGGCCACAATGTTCTTCCAAGTGTTTGTATGTCCAGTAGAGGGACTTATATTGTCCAGAGCCTTTCTGGGTGAGCCCAAATATGCTTGTGCCTCTTAGACTGACACTCTACTGGAGATATACCATGGTGGTCCTTCTCCTAGGGCTGTTTATGCTGTTGGTTGCTGTCATATTGGTTCCCCCAAGAATATATCTGTTCTCTTGACTCCTCTCGTCCTTTTTTGGTGCTGGAATGCCTGTGTGGAAGCTGGGGGCTCAGAAAGCTGGTGAATACCTCTCTCTGAGGTTCAGAGCTGCCAGCCTATGTCCTGAATGGCTCAGACCCATGGGCCCTTCTTGGTATGAGGTTGTCCTGCTTGGCCAGTCTGTTTTTCTGTGTGTCTGACAGTCTAGCCCAGGGGCTTTTATTTGTCCCCAGGTTTGGTAGGTGAACCCTAGTGTGTTTGTGCCACTCAGATAGTTACTCATGGTGATTATATCCCTGTGGTGTTCTAACTTGTTTCCCCACACTCAAAATGGGACTGTGCTGGCCCCTGCCATCTTGGTTCTCGGTCACTTGAGTTTTGATCATAGACATTCTGATGGGTGTGAGATGGAATCTCAGAGTCGTTTTGAGTTGCACATCCCTGATGACTAAGGCTGTCTAACATTTCTTCAAGTGTCTCTCAGTCATTCTAGATTCCTGTATAGTGAATTCTTGGATTAGCTCTGTACCCCATTTTTTGATTGGATTATTTGGTTTCTTGGTGTTTAATTTCTAGAGTTCTTTATATATTTTGGATATTAGCCTTCTATCGGGTGTGGGGTTGGTGAAGATCTTTTCCCAATTTGTAGGTTGCCATTTTGTTTTAATAACAATGTCCTTTGCCTTACAGAAATTTTTCAGTTTCATAAGGTCCCATTTATTGATTGTTGTTCTTAGAACCTGGGCTATTGATGTTCTGTGCAGGAAGTTGTCACCTGTGCCAAAGAGTTCAAGGGTTTTCCCCACTTCCTATTCTATTCTATTAGATTTAATGTGTCCAGTTTTATGTTTAGGTCTTTGATCCATGTGGATATAAATTGTGTACCAGGTAATAAATATTGGCCTATTTGCATTCTTCTATATGTTTGACATCCAGTTACTCCAGCACTATTTGTTGAAGATGCTTTTCTTTTTCCATTGCACAGTTTTGGCTTCTCTGTCAAAAATTAAGTGACCATAGGTGTGTAGGTGTATTTTGGGGTCTTTGATTCAATTCCATTGATCAACCGTTTGTTTCTATATCAGTACTATGCTGTTTTCATTACTATTTCTCTGTAGTACAGCTTCATATCAGGGATGGTAATACCTCTTGGCTTAGTTGATTCTTTGTATTGTTCTCTTTGTTTCTAAGTTATTGATTTCAGCTCTAAGTTTGATGATTTCCTGCCATCTGGTCCTCTTAGGAATATTTGGTTCTTTTTTTTCCTAGTGTTTTCAGTTATGCTGTTAAGTTGCTAATATGAGCTGTCTCCAGTTTCTTTTTGAAAGTACTTAGTGCTATGAACTTTCCTCTTAGCATTGCTTTCATTGTGTTCCATAAGTTTGAGTATGTTGTACCTTTATTTTCAATGAACTTTAAGAAGTCTTTGTTTTCTTTTGTTACTTGCTCCCTGACCTATGGTCATTGAGTAGACAGTTTTTCAGTTTCCATAAATGTGTAGACTTTTTGTTACTTCTGTTGTTGTTGAAGACCAGCTTTAACCCATGGTTATCTGATCAAATACAAAGGGTTATTTCAACTTTCTTGCTTTATGAATGATTATATGGTCAATTTTGGAGAAGGTTCTGGGAGGTGCTGAGAAGAAGGTATTTTTGTGTGTGTGTGTGTGTTTGGTTGACATGTTCTATGGATATCTGTTAGGTCCATCTGGTTCTTGTCCTCTGTCAGTTGCATTATTTCTCTGTTTTGTTTCTGTCTCCATGATCTGTCCATTGGTGTGAGAGGGATGTAGAAGTCTCACACTATTAATGTGTGGGGATCAATATGTGGTTCAAGCTTTAATTTAATAATGTGTGCCCTTGTGTTTAGGCATATATGTTAGGTATTGAGACAGCATGATGATGAATCTTTACTTTGATGAGTATGTAGTCTCCTTCTTTATGTTTTTTGACTAAATTTAGTTGAAAAAATCTATTTTGTTTGTTATTAGGATGACTAATCAAGCTTGCTTGCTGGGACCATTTGCTTGGAAAATCTTTTTCTAGCCCTTTACTCTGAGGTAAAGTCTATCTTTGTTGATGAAGTACATTTCCTGTATACAACAGAATGATGGATCTTGTTTACAGATCCATTCTGTAAGCCTATGTCTTTTTATTGGCTAGCTGAGTCCATTGATGAGGACAGACATTAATGACCATTGATTGTTATTTCCTGTTATTTTGATGTAAGTGGTGGTAGTGTGTTTGTGTGTTTCTTTTGGTTTTGCTGCAGTGAGGTTATTTGTTTCCTGTGTTTTCTTGAGTGTAGTTATCTTCTCTGGGTTGGAATTTTCCTTCTAGGAACTTCTGTAGGGCTGAATCTGTGGTTAGATATTGTTTAGATTTGATTTTGCAATGGAATATCTTGCTTTCTCCATCTATGGTGATTGAAAGTTTTGCTGGGTATAGTAGTCTGGGATGACCTCTGTGGTTCCTTAAGGCCTGAAGGAAATCTTCCCAGGCCCTTCTGGCTTTCAGAGTTTCAGAAGAGAAGTTAGAGGTGATCCTGGTGGGTCTGCCTTTCTATGTTACTTAGCCTTTTTTGCTTGCAGCTTTTAATATTCTTTCTTTGCTCTGTATGCTCAGTGTTTCAATTATTATGTAGCAGGTGGAATTTCTTTTCTGGTCTAATCTATTTTGGTGCTCTGTAAGCCTCCAGAACATTTATGGGCTTCTCTTCCTTTAGGTTTGGGAATTTTTCTTCTATGGTTTTGTTGAAAATATTTTCTGATCCTTGGAGTCAGGAGCTTTCTCTTTCTTCTATTCATGTAATTCTTAGGCTCCATCTTTTCATTGAGTCTTTGATTTCTTGGATGTTTTGGGTGAGGAATTTTTTAGTTTTCTCGTTGTCTTTGGATGATATATTGATTTCTTTGATTGAATCTTCCACACCTGAGATCCTGTCTTCTATCTCTTGTATCCTGCTGGTGATGTTTAGGTCTGTAGTTCCTGTTCTTTTTCCTAGGTTTTTTCACCTCCAGGATTCTGTGCTTGCATTTTCTTTATTGTTTCTATTTCTATTTTCATGTCTTGTACCAATTTACTCATTTCCTTTTCCAGTTTGATTGTTTTTGCCTGTATTTGTGTGTTCCTGAATGCCTTTAAGGGTTTTCTCCAGTACTTTCATCTGTTGGATTGTGATCTCCTTAAATTTTTTAAGAGATTTACTTTCTCCTTTTAAGGCCATTATCATCTTCATACGTATAGATTTGTCATCATTTTCTTGTGTTTCTGCTGTGTTATGATGGTCAGAGCTTGCTGTACTAGGATAGCTGGGTTCTGGTAATGCCATATTGTTCTGGTTTTTGTTGTGTTCTTTCATTGGCCTTTAGCCATATGGCTGTCCCTGTTGTCAGTTGGTTGTTCCTGGTTTCCACTAGTTTGGTGCCCAGGTAAGAGTCCTGGTTTGGAGGCTGGATGTTCCTATATGATCCTGAGATCCAGGGGGTTACTTTGAAATGGTTTGTAAGACTGCAGACTGAAGGCTGTAGCCAGGGAGACAGCCACTCAGAGAACCAGGAAGTGTCTAGAGGCCAAATATGTAGTCCTTCTTCCCCGAGACTACAGAGGATGAGGAGTCTTTCCACCTCCAGGAGAGTCTCCTCTCTTGGAGACTTTCTGTCAGATGCTCTGCCAGAGATATGAGAAGTGTCTAGAAGACAGAGGCCAGTGCTCGCTTCCCTGGGACTTGAAGGACGATCCCTCAGAGAAGCTTCTTCTGAATGAAAGAGGCACCTGGAGTCCTGAAGCCGAGGCTGAGTGTCTCTGGGGCTCAGTGGATGTCTTCTAGGAGAAGCTCACTCAGAGACTCACTTTGTGGCCAGCAGCCTTGGTGAGAATCCCTGGAACTCAGAAGAAGTCCTCTAAGAGAAGCTCTCCTGGGGGTGAGTATAAGCCTGGAGGCCAGAAGCTTGTCTGAGTGTCTCTGGGGCCAGGTGGTTGACCTGGGTTGCTGGAAGCACCTAGTAGCCAGAGGCCAGGGGAGTGTCTCTTTGGCTGGGAGGAAACACTCCATTTTTTTTTTTAATCTTCCCTTTTTATTTTGACAGTAAAATGACATGATATGTGTTTCTATTATTTTTGTTAGTTTAGTACTGGCATTGATCATTTTTAGAGAGCTTTCGGTGTTTAGTAAGCAATTTTTTTTTATTCATTCATGACTATTCAGGACTTACTGATATTGTTAGAATCTAAGCATCTTATTCAAAATGGAGCTTTTATAAAAATTAAAATGTTGTTCTGCCTACATATTCTTAGTTTGTTAACCTATTTTACCTTATATAACAAGGGACTTGATAAATAAGTTGATGTAATATTTTCTGAAAATTGTTACCTTCTCAATCTGATACAAATGTATTTACAATCAGTAATACAGAAACTGACTTAAGCTATACTAGACAAACAGTGCTACTTGCTCTTATACAGCATGGACATAGGAGACTGATGAGGGTGTTGTCCAAGTTGGGGGTAAAGAGTCTGGAGCCTCTAGACCAATGGTTTTCAACCTATGGGTCACGACCCCTTTGGAGTCTCCTATCAGATCCTGCATATCAGATATTGACATTATGATTTACAACAGTAGCAAAATTACAGCTTTGAAGTAGCGATGAAATAATTATCGAGGTACTGCATTAAATGGTTGCAGTATTAGGAAGGTTGAGAATCACTGTTCTGGACCTTGTCTCATAAGCATAGCTACCTCTGCTCTAGGCTTCACATTCTCACTCAAGCTAGTAAGAAGCAAAATGAGACTCATTCCTCAAGTGATGTGTGCATAGACAGTCCTGGCAATCTAGTGAGTATCTTTTTTTCACAGCTCGTTTGCCTCCACATCACATCTGTAACTGTATTCTGCAGGGAGCAAAACTGAGTATTTATCCTCTTTAGCTTTTACGGCCAAAATGAGCTAGGGAGACTTGGTTCACTAATGGCAGCTGAGAGAGCCAGCCAACAGTGTCTTCACCCAGCACTGCACTGCATGTAACTGGTCAAGTCTCCCACAATGCTCTGGGTTACAGAGACATGGCTTTGATGTTACCAAACTGTATTCTTTCTCTACTTCCAGATCATTACTGCCAGCACTGTACGATTTGTACTGGAGGATTATTGCAGAAAATCATCTTAGAAAAGAAAACAATGGGACAACTATTGATTTTTTTGTGTGTATTATCTTTGTAATTGTTTTGTAATTTTGTGTGATTTACATATTCTTTTATTTACTAATATTTTAAGATAACATAAAATAATCTTTATCAGTAATGACATTTTCATATGTGCTTTGGTTTTTTATTCATCCTTCTCTCCTACTGCTCTCCCATCCTGTTTGCTACCTATCCCCTTTTTAGTTTCGTGACACACTCATACACATTCACCCACACATATATCTGTGGATTTACATATAGGCTTTGCATAAGAGAGAAACAAGCAATGTTTGCCTTTCTGAGTCTGGATTTCTTCTTTAGTGTAGTAATTTCCAGTTCCATCTATTTTCCTGTAAATGACATAATTCTCTTCTCCTTTGTGGCTGAATAAAATTCTGCAGCATGCCTTTACCACATTTTCTTCATCCGTTCACCTGTGAGGGACATCCAGGATGGCTCCTTCCTTGGCTACAGTGGAGGGTGCTCCAATAGACAGGAATGAGCAAGTATTTCTGTGGTATGCTGACTTAGGTATATAATTTGGGTATATGCTCAAAAGTGCTGCAGCTGAGTCAAATGGTAGCTCTATTTTTACTGTTATGAGGAGCAGCCACATTGATTTTCATAGTGTCTCTCTCAGTTTACATTCATAACAGCAGTGAGTACAAGGGTTTCTTTTCCCTATATCCCTGCTGCATTGTTTTGTTTGATTGAGTTGCATGGTAGTCATTTTGACTGGGATGAGATGAAGTTTTGAAATAGTTTGAATCTGCATTTCTCTGAAGGATAAGGATACTAGATACCTTCACGTCTTCTCAAGTATTGCTTGGCCACTTGTATGTAGTCTTTTGAAAACTTTTTTATCTTCAGTTTGTTAGCTCAGGTATTGTCTAGAAGATTTGTGGCTTTGGTATATAATTTTTTGAAATTTATAAAATCTTTCCAGATAATTTCCCTGACTAATGCATAGTTGGGAAAGACTTTCTGTTTTCATTGCCAGGTTGTCTCTTCACTCTAGGGATTGTTTATTTTGCATTGCAAAAGCTTTTTTTGAGTTTTTTAAACTGAATGGCATAGAATTCTAATGTTGAGATGTAATAGTGGTAGATTATTTTCTAGAAAAAGAACATAATAAGTTAAAGATTAACTTGATTTTCATTTATCTCCCACTAGTACATAGAAATGAAGAATTAAAGCTATTGTGGGACAAAGAAAAAAAAGTGCCAAAGTTTTAAATTTTCATATCAATGAAGGGAACAATTCATCAAACGTTTTAATAGTTGTTAATACACACACAGGATGCCCTCCCTGGGAAAATGAACCTGGGCTGTAAAATGAAGTAGGATGAGCCTACCAGGGAAAGCAGCCAGTAAGCAGCATCCCTCTGTTGTTTCTGCTTCAGTTCCTGCTTCTAGGTTCCTGTTTTGAGGTCCTTTTTCTTCCACTGAGATGTTTGGTCAGTGTCTAATCACAGCAACACAGAGGCAAACTGGAAGAGTCAATGAAGGAATCAAGGGACAAATTAACAAAGTTCTAGAATCAAATGAAAATAAAAGAATAGCTCACCAGAACTTCTGGAGCCAGTCAAGGCAGTTCTAAGAAGAAAGTTTACAGCCATGACTGTGTATATTAAAAACAAAAGCAAAGCCGGGCGGTGGTGGCGCACGCCTTTAATCCCAGCACTTGGGAGGCAGAGGCAGGCGGATCTTTGTGAGTTCGAAGCCAGCCTGGTCTACAAAGCGAGTCCAGGACAGCCAGAGATATTCAGAGAAACCCTGTCTCGAAAAACCAAAAAAAAAAAAAAGACAAAAGCAAAAAAAACCAGAGTTGTCCCAAATAAATAGCCTGATGATTCACCTCAAGGCCCTAGGAAATCAGAGACCAAACCCAAAAGTGACAGATGGCAAGGAATAATCAAGATCAAAGCAGAAATGCTTGAAATCTTGAAGGAAAAGCAATGCACACAATCAATCAAAGAGTTGTTCCTTGGGACTGGGTGAGCCTGCCCTGAAGGTGAGAACACACGAGAGCTGGCCTGGCCACTTGTCTGCCATAGGTGCAAGTGTGATAGCTCTCCACATACACAGTAATCTGGGAGAGCTGGCCCTGAGGACATGAGAGCAAGAGAGCTGACCCTGACTCCTGGTGATGATGGCGTTGGGTGACCTACCTGGAGCAATACTGGGAAGCTCACTCTGGTGGTATGCATAACGGAAAGCCAGCATGCTGACCAGCTCATGACCTGATCCAAGGCTCTGAGTTGGCCCACCCCAAAATCTGTATTATCTGTGAATGGTTGGGATTCATGAAAGGGCCAGTCCTTCTGATCCAAAGCTGCAGAATTTCCACGACACAGGGCAACAACAGGATAACCGTGAGGAGGCCCAGTGAGGAACCAATATTGATGCTGTCACAGAAGCCAGAGACCTCAAACTAAACCAAAGACTCATTGCTAGGAAGGTTTGCAAGTGAAGATGTGTGGACAGGGGGTGTACTATGGGAGACACTGTAAAACACTTCAGCTTCCACAAATAGATGTTTTCTATGTTTTGTGTTTTGTTGTTGTTGTTTTTTTAATTTGGGAGGGGGGTTGCAAGAGTGAAAGGCAGATATGAGGGGTTGGGGGAGATAAGCAGGACTGGGGTGCATGATGGGAAACTCACAAAGAATCAATAAAAAATTGTTAAAAAGAGTTGTTTCTTTTAAGAGACTTATAAGATTGACAAAGCAAACTAAACAAAAGAAAGATGAAGTCCCAAATCAATGAAATTAGACATGGAAAAGAAGATGATACAACAGATTTTAATAAAGTCAGAGGATCATTGGGATATACCTTGAAAATGAATACATTCCTTGACAAGTACGACCTGTCAAAACTAAACCAAAAACATATATTTGTAAATTCTTGAATGAAGATTAGAGCCTCAAGAGCAATGTGGAAGGATCTCCTCCTTACATCGTCCAGTCTGATCATTATTTACAAAATATTTAATAAGAGCGACATAACAACTCATTACTGGCCTGCTAATCTCTCTGATGATTGTTGAGGGTTTCCACAGACCCACTGTCTTCATGTTTCTTGGTTTCTAAACCCCTCACTCATCTCTCTTAATCCTTTTTCTGTATACCAAGTTCATTTGTGTTGTTTTCAATAATTGGTCTTTTTCCCTCATGGTTTCGACAACCTTCATTTTCTTGCAGTGCTCAGGGTGGACCCCAGGGTCAGGTGTATGGAAAACTAAGGCTCTGCCCTAGAGCTAAATTCCTATCCTCTCACTGTCTTCTTATCAGTAGCTGTGTATAAGGTGACTGAGGACATGTTATCTCTGGCTTTTTTGACTGGAAGTGAGTTTCTATTTTTAGCCAGACATAAAGTATTTCTAGCCTTTGCTTTTCATAGCTCAGACACTGTGCCAGGTGTGTGGTTTAGAAAATGGGGGCCTACCTGATAGAGTGCCTTGCATTCCGGGGGGCTGGAGTGACTTCCCTCTGAGGACATGCTCCCAGAAGTATCCCTGATCCACTGCATCATTTTGATCCATGTGGCAAATTCCTGGGCTTGACATATGTCAAGAGATACTTCACACGATCACCAACTTGTTTCTGACTCTGCTTAAAGACATGCAATAAAACTTTACACTATGACCAGCATGACTGAGTGTTGCTTTTGGATTTCAAACTACTGAGGTTAGCTGTGCTGACTATTGTCTTTGGAGCTATTTTAAAAACCCAGCTATGGTGCCTGTCCCCAGCATCTCCGAGCAAGAATGGTCATGCTTTCCCAGTGCCAATCCCTCTACTCTGGCTTGGCTTTCTGGTCCTTAGTTCCTGCACTAAGAGGATACAATGGAGGGGTTTAATAGTGACCTGTGAGGCACAGTCAGACCCCACTCTAAACAAAACCCCGATTTCAAAGATTCTCATACTCTGCGGTAGTGCAGTTGGAAGAAATGGAGGAAGCAAGGCTTCTAGACACATCTGGTGAGATTAGAGTTTTCCAGGAATACATGAACATCTATCTCCTTCTCCCCACATGTCAGCTGTCGTCCAGTTACCTGCCTCTCCTTTTATTATCTCACTTACCCTTATGGCAGGCAGGGTCAAAGACGCTGAATGGAATTGCCAGAAGATAATCTCCTTGTTTTGACAAGATAAGTCTTACTTCTCTGTAAGTTTTATCTTCCACAAATGTTCACAATGTTTATCTGAGAGAGAGAGAGAGAGAGAGAGAGAGAGAGAGAGAGACACCCTGGAACTCGTCCGACCTCTTTCATAAAATATTTTATTTATGGGAGATCTGTTGCATGTGTAAACCCTCCTGTTGAGTGTTTTTGACCTCTTTAAAACTTTTTTTGGATATTTTATTTATTTTTACTTTATGTGTGTTAGTGTTGGCCATAATGTATGTCCGTGCTCCACATGGATGCAGTACCTATGAAGGCCAGAAGAGGACGCTAAATATCCAGGAACTAGAGTTGCAGAAGGTTCTGAGTTGCCATGAGGATGCTTGAAAGTCAACAAAGGTCCTTTGGAAGAACAGCCTGTGCTTTTAGCCACAGATCCAGCTTTCCAGCCCCTTTCTTCCTTTTAAAAGACAAAGGACTCTCTTGAAGACCTGTAAAGGTGTTGGCCACTTTCCTAATAGCTGGTTTTATAAGGCAGGACAGCTCACAGGAGCAATCATGGAAACAATGTGTCTGAAATCCTCAGCTAAGAGAGCCCCTACCAATGCACCAGGCTGTCTGCATGCTCTTAGTTCAACATCTGAGTGCGAGTGGAGTCTGGGTTCCAGCCTCACCAGGAAGAAACCAAGGGTGTTGGTGTGTTACTGTAATTCTTACACTCGAGATGGAGGCAGGAGGGAGCACCAGAAATTCAAGATCATCCTTGCCTATAGGTCAGTTTGAGTTTGAGGCTAACCTTTAAAAACAAAAGCAAAAAAACAAAACCCTCTGAAATCTAGGGGTGGGGGCTGTGGCTCTTGGGAATTAAATTACTGCCCCTTCCTACTCATGTGAGCATCTGTCCATGTGCTTCAATGCTCCTCTCAGGAGGCAGTGTTCGTACATATTGTGCCTTCAGACTTCTGTAAGGATTCTGCCTCCAGCACAAGACAAGCTTCAGTCACACAAATGACAGAGCTGATGGCTTCTCCTAAGGTTGTATAGATAAACTAAATGTTAGGGACTGTAAAACATTCTTTGGGCTTGGTGTCCATCCATGGGTATCTAGTCTCTTTTTACTTTTAAATTGTGTGTATGCATGTGTGCATGCGTGCATGTGTGTGTGTGTGTGTGTGTGTGTGTGTGTGTGTGTGTGTGTGTGTGGATTTACATTGGAGGAAGTCAGTTTTCTTCATCCTCCATGTAGATTTTGATGCTTGAACTCAGGTAGTCCAGGTTAGGCAAGTGCCTTTACTTGCAGAGCCATCTCTCTGGCCCCTTGTAGTCTCTGAACTGGGCGATTTTGATGACTGAAAATGAACATTGGACCCAAAAAAAAAGTTTCTTTTCTTTTATTGAAAACTGAAAATTTCATGTGTCTCTTCTAGTATAATTGAGAACATCTTCAAGATTCCAGCTATCTGCAGCTGCCAGCCCTGACTCCCCTCCCCCCACCCCCCATCAGGAGAAGGAATCTGTTAATTGCAGCTGTGGATTCCAGTCCCATC
Source organism: Lophiomys imhausi (assembly GCA_907164525.1). Classification (NCBI taxonomy): domain Eukaryota; kingdom Metazoa; phylum Chordata; class Mammalia; order Rodentia; family Muridae; genus Lophiomys; species Lophiomys imhausi. Next base: position 604,235 of record CAJQZJ010034255.1, read on the forward strand.
TGGGCTCCTCAGCTGGCTCCTGCTCTGGTCTTGTGCTCCTCAGGAGAGCAGGCAGGAGATGGAAGCTCTTCCCTGGGCCAGAGTGACTTTATACCCATTCCAGTCAGTATGATAGGAAGGAAATGAAATGAAGGTCTTTGATAAAGGGTGGCAGAATCTGGACTAAATGGAATGTCGCAGAATGAGACTTCCCCAAGGGACATGTCGTGGCACCCCATCTTTATAGCCTCCGCATTTTCACCTCTAAAATGCAGCAAATTTTGCCTTGGCTACTGATTAATGGGTGAATGAGGGATAATTTCTTTAAGCACTGATGTTGAGTCCTACAATATGGTTTTAATACTAGTCTCTTCAGGAAGACAGCTCATGTTTGTTTACTCAAATATCTGATCTGGAGCACTTAGGATTCCCATCTATCTACTGTCTTTGAAGTATATGTAAACAACATGCATTTTTTTTCAAGATTAAACAATATTATTCTTCCCTGTAACATTTTTTGGGTGTTGGGTTAAAAAACTACAGACAGTACAGAAACCCACGTACCGTCTTCTGAGTATAGGGTGTGGGTGTAGACACCATTTAAATCATAAATACCTCTGCCTGGCATCCAGCAACAGAACAGAACCACTGTTAGCAGAAGAGATGACTGACAAAGGGTTATCTGCACACTCCAAGTGTGAGCTGGAACAGCAAGGGCCTGTAACTAAGGACCTTCGCTGCTTTGCGGGTAATTTTTGCTCATGACAGTACTTTAGATAGCATCTTTGGGTATGTGCTGGACCAGCAGATCTGAGCCCCAGGCTGTGAAAGGGAACTGAGAAAATACAGGCTCTTGGGCTGGTGGTCTTGTAGACCAGGTTGGAAAGAATGCGTCCCCACCCCCATTCTGCTGCTGCAGTCTGCTCAGGGCAGTCTGGTGCTATCGGCATTCTTGTCAGAGTCATGTCTGGGTGATGGATGATTAATGAGCTGTAACTACAGCTATCTTTGACAAAAAACAGCAGTGGCTCCAAGGGTTGGACAGGCTAGGGGTAAGGGAGGCTAAAGAGAGTTCATTATCTAGACTCTAGTCCTTATAAAAGTGCACAAGAAGCTTTCTTGCATGCAACCAACTCAACCATACATATCAGAAAGCATGCTTTACCATGGGCAAGAGTGTACACCTTAGAAGAGGGATATTTTGCTTTTCCTCTTCATCCTCCAATATCCTATCCTTCTTGCCCTCTTCCTTTTCCTTTCCTCTTCTTCCTTTTCTTTTCCTCCTCCTCTCTTTCTGCTTCCCTTTTCTCTTTTCTGTTCAGGTTTTCCTGAGCCCAGCCATCTTTCTGTGGCGATCTTGGGCTGCAGTAAAAAAGCATGTTCATGCAATTTCCAGCAATGATTTCAGCAACTGTGAAAGAGGAGAAATGAGAAGTTTGCTTTGAAGACGTTAATTGTCAGGATTTATTCACTCTCCAGGCTCTCCTATTGCTGGCCTGGCTCTCCTGTTGCTGGCCTGGGCAGTCCCTAATTTGTTCCAGTGGTGAGCCATTCCCTGTATTCAGATTGCAGCCTGCTTCATGGCCATATAGGTGTCATGCTGAAATCCAAGCTGGTCATATTTCACTGCCAGCTTGAGCAATTACATTAGCCTTTTAATATGTGCTTTTGTCCAGTCAACGGCTGCCGTAAAGGCTCTTGTGTTAGGGACGGGTTGTAAATAATCAGTTGCCTAAGTATTTAACCTGCTGTAATTCCCCCCAGCCATCACATAGCCACGTGGTGACAAGTCCAGGAAATGTGCTGGCTGTGCATTCAGGTCACCCTAAGGCTTGGCCATGGGCACGTCTATTTCCAATGACAACTCCAGGTGACTTCCTAGGCACCAGCTCAAATTCCGTCTTTCTCTGCATTGCTGAACTGGTCAGCGCTCCTGTCTCCTTGCTCAGGCCCATGGCTCCCCCTTTCTATTTCAGCAGTCCTAATACATCACAGCATTCGCAGGCACCGGTCCTTGATCCTAGAAAAGCTGGCGGATCCTGTGTGATGGTGTGATTGGCTGCATGCAAGGGTCCTTTTGGAACACCCCAGAGCCAAAAGATCATACATTGAAGAGAGCCAGGAGACACTGCTGGGACACTGTAGTGACCTTTGCACTCTTGGAGGAGCCAGATGCTTCTTCAGTGGCCCATGGGCTAATGATCCCCCAAGGACACAGATTTGCTCTCAGGATGGAAAAAACAAAGTGGTGCTTGAGCTCAACTCTGCTGTCCTTTAATCATCTGCCAGATCAATAAATGGCTCCTTGAGCCTGGATTCTTCAGGACGGTGTCTGTGAGAGAGTCTCTGTGTGGTAGGACACTGGGCTGAGGCAGGCCCAGGCTTGCAGCAGGCCATCCAGCTCCACTGGCTGGACCCTGGGCTAGCTTATCATGGAATGGTCAAAGCCCCCAAGGGGCACATGCCCTTGTGAAAATGGAGGCATCTTAGATGTTCATCCCAGAGCAAGAAAGCAGGCTAGAGACACCCAATACCTTCCAGACAGAAGGTCTGTCTTAGTTTGCTTTTTATTGTTGTGATAAAGACACCATGGCTTAGTAACTTGGAGAAGAAAAAGTTCACTCTGCTTACATATCCAATCACAGACTATAATCAAAGAAGGGCAGGGCAGGAACTCCAGGCAGGAACCCTGAGGCAGGAACTACACCAGAGACCATGGAGGGACACTGCTTATTGGCTTGCTCCTTTGTTTTCTTATACCATCCAGGACCACCTGCCCAGGTGTAGTAGTACTGTCCTACTGAGCTGGGCCCTCTCACATCAATCATTAATCAAGAAAACTCCCTACAGACATTTGTCTACAGGAAATCGATGGGGACGGTTTCTCAGTTGGAGTTCCTCTTACCAGACAACTCTAGCTTGCATCAGGTTGGCAAAACAAAATATTTAGCCAGAACAGAACAGAACAGGGTCACTTCAGGGACTATGAAGGGTGAAGTGAAGCGCCATGCCTCCTGCTTTCTTGCACGTAGAGGCAACAACCATGAGTCATACTTGAGTTTCCCTGTGTCTGAGAAATACCCAGGACTCCTTAGGCATGCCATACAAGGTGACTCTTCAGGCTCAGTTTGTGAATCCACAGAGCAGGGTAGCGTAAACTAGTGTCCGGAGTGATGTCGTCACCATCTGCTGTGCTGGGGTAGGTGATGGGTGACTGGAGCCTCCCCACCCAGCTCAATCTTTTTCAGTTGTTTGTTCGGATAAACAGTCTTAATATATTCAGTCTGGACTGGCCTTGAGTTCACCTGCAGTTCTCCTTCCTCAGCCTCCCAAGTGTTGAAATTATAGGCATGATTCACCAGGTCTAGCTTCATCAACCTTTTTGAACACCAATGGAAGAGTTGCTGCTCAGGCTGGCTGTGCAGAGGGCAGACTCACTCAATCTGATCTCTCTAGACCACCATTCTGCCAGTTCCTAAAATTCTGAGGCGCACTGACCCTTTCAGCACACTGGTGCAGAGAGGTATCTATCTAGTCAGCAAGTTAGCTCATTCAAAGTTCCCCACTCCTGTGGGAGTCATGGCAGTCCCCCCAGGAACTGTAAACTCTGAAAGTTGTAGCAACCCTCAAACTCAAAATAGAAGTGCGTGGCTGAGGCATACAATAGATGCAGTAAAGAGTTATTAAGCTCTTACTTGCTCAAAGTACCGCCTTGCTTGGTGGGTGTGTAGTTTTCCATGCTCACTACCTTTGAAACAGTTCCAGTGTTCTCGCTTTACTGAGAGCTGAAGGATGCGCTACATGTACCAGATAATCCAGCTCTGAGCATGTGAATCATTCTAGCTTTGCTTCCTTAGCTCACCTGTTGAGCTGCAGGACAGCTTGGAACATCAAGGGCCAACACTTCCCAAAGAGCCGTCTTAGTGAAGGTTGCTTTGAGAACAGAATTAGAATTTAGAAATTTCAGAATGTGAAAGGCTTATCATTCATCTGGTCCATGACTACTTCCCTGCCTAGCAGTTGCAAGGTAAGAAAGTGGATCCGGTGGAGGTGAGCCCTGTGGAGAGCAGAGCACAGGGCCTGGAGTCAGATGAAATGCGTGTCTGAATCTAGTAGAGAACTACAGCAAGCGTTTGGGGTAAAGGGACGTCTGTGACATTACCTCATCAAAACAAAATGGATGAGACGAATCAGAGAAGAGATGAACAATTAGTGACAAACAGGAGGAAATATGGGCTAATCTATCCAGACTTCTTGGTATTAGTCATTTTTTAACTCCAGCATCCTCAGATTCCCATTTGACCTTACTATGCATTATGTAGATGCTCCAAAACCAGTCATCCCATTGCTTGGATTTGTTACTCATGAAATCAGGATTAGTTCTCTCATCTATTTTAAGGATGTAATGGAAAAGGAGGGAGGGAGAAAGAAAGAAAGGAAGGAAGGAAGGAAGGAAGAAAGAAAGAAAGAAAGAAAGAAAGAAAGAAAGAAAGAAAGAAAATCATCTGTAGGGCTTCTGAGCCCAGGTTCCCAGGTTTCACACTTCATGGCTCACACCTGTCTGCAACTCAGCTCCAAGAAGTCTTATGTGAATATCCACATGCACGTTCAGGTATGTATGCCCCCCCTGCAATTTAAAAAAAAATATTTTAACATGTTCTTTATAAACTCCAAAGTACAACTGGAATGTCAGTTGTTTGGCAACTGAAGTGAGGGTGTGTCAGTTAAATGCCAGATACAGCTTCTGGTCAGTGGCTGTAACTGGGTCTGTCTGTTTCCTCAAATGAGATTTGTCCAGTGTGGGACTTGGTGAGAACTCTCATCTCCACAGCAGGCTTAAGTTTTTCCTGAGGATGTGGGGACAGAGTTTGTGCTTGGAATCCATTTAGTAGTATAGCCAGCGTGGAAGCAAGGACTAGAGGAAGATTGGCTATTTGGAAGTTGGTTGGCAGTCAGGCAAAGGGATTCTCATGTTACTATTGATTTCAGGGCATTTGAAGCTTACAACCTGCTCTTTTATTTTTGGCATGGGCTGCAAAAGTTTGCTGAGAGTGGAAGGGTGCATACTCTCTCAGAGGATAGCCGAGCTAAGCCTGGAGGATGCCAATGTGGCACAATTTTCTGGCATTTCTGCCATCATTCTGGCATTTGGGTCTATCCAGAGTGGCTGTCCTGGGTAACTCATACAGGACCGCTGGCCTGTGTCTCCCTGGGCTTGATGTTCCAATCCAGGAAACAGGCCCCCGAGTTCTTCAGGTGGGATGGCTGGGTGAGCTGAATGCGACCACAGCCACACAACACAGTCCCTTGAACAGACCCGTGGCTTCTTGAAAGCTACTTGGAGCCATGGTGCTCAGTCTGGAAGTGACTTCCCTATCTAACCCTCAGAGCACACAAGCTTAAGTTCAAATGCACAGGACCATCGGTTTCATTTTAACCTTTCCAGTCTAAGCCAGCCTTCTCTCCTCCTCTCAAATGCTACTTCAACTTGCTGTGCAACTGTAACAGGCCCTCAGTCCCTTTCTCCCTTGTCCTGGGACTCCTTTTTTTTTTGTCAGGGCCACAACTTAGTATCTTTAATGGGAGCGACAGCGAAAGGCACCTCAGTGGGAAGAGAAAAAGGCTGAGCACTCTTGTCACCATGCGCAGACACCTCGGATGTCTCCCCCAACCCCCACCCTCCTGAGATCCACTGTGACCAGCAAGCACCACTATGCCTGGTTCTGCTTTCCTTTTATTCATTTGTTTGTTTGTAGTGTGCATGTGTATGGTGTGTGTGTGTGTGTGTGTGCGTGTGCGTGTGCGTGTGCGTGTGCGTGTGCGTGTGCGTGTGTGTGTGTGTGTGTGTGTGTGTTAGTGGCAGTCATGCACATCTCATGACATGCATGTGGCTATCAGAAGACCACTTTTGGTGCTGGTCCTTGCCGTCCTGTTTGAGATGGGACCTCTTATTGCTAGTCCCTGCTTTGCCAGGTTGGATGACCTAGGAGCTGAAGGAACTCGGCAGCCTCCGCCTCCCGTGTTTCTGCAGGAGTTCAGGATCAGGGATGTGTGCTATTCTGCTCAGATTGACGGTTCTAGGGGTCTAAACTCAGGCCCTCATGGCTGCACGGTTCTAGGGGTCTAAACTCAGGCCCTCATTGCTGCACGGTTCTAGGGGTCTAAGCTCAGGCCCTCATGGCTGCACGGTTCTAGGGGTCTAAGCTCAGGCCCTCATGGCTGCACGGTTCTAGGGATCTAAGCTCAGGCCCTCATGGCTGCATGGTTCTAGGGGTCTAAGCTCAGGCCCTCATGGCTGCATGGTTCTAGGGGTCTAAGCTCAGGCCCTCATGGCTGCATGGTTCTAGGGGTCTAAGCTCAGGCCCTCATGGCTGCATGGTTCTAGGGGTCTAAGCTC
>CAJQZJ010034255.1:610620-643801 GCA_907164525.1 Lophiomys imhausi
GGCTGCATGGTTCTAGGGGTCTAAGCTCAGGCCCTCATGGCTGCATGCACATCGATCGAGTGCTTTCCTCACCAAGTCATTCCCTTGACCTGCTTAATCCTCTCTGTTTTTGAAAGTCCAGGTTAAAAGGGGTTCTGCTGAAACCTCACTGTGGCTCCAGATGGAGACTCACAGGAGCCACGCTACTGAACATGTTGTCTAATTGAAGCCTACCCATTAAGCTAATTACCAGAGAGGAATAAGTTGGAGTTCCTGTGACTGCCTCGGGGAGTTGCAGCACACGGGAGGTTTCAGACAGACTCCCTTTATGCCTGGGCTTCTGTGCAGGCCTACTTGGGGTCATGCATTTGGCAACCCAGGGTTCCCACCCATGTCAGTGGAAACCCCGTGGGTAGAAGGAGGGCTGGCGCTCTGCACACTCCCACGCCATCGATTCAAAACATGGGGTGGAGCGCAAGCTGTGCCAGGCAAGAGGCTTCGATTGTCTGAGTTTTTGTAATTACAGTCTCTACTTTAACTAGTGAGACTGATCAGATCAATTTGAGTACTCTTTTTCATACTTACAGTGGATTTGTTTAAAAAGATCAATTGTGAACACAAATATTCATACTGAAGAAGATACTTTATCAAACACGTTCTAGATCTCAGGAATATCAAACAGGTAAACAGCAAGGATTGACTTCCCAAGCTGGAGTGCTGTGTGGACCTGAAGTAATGACATTTAAAATGCATGCGGGGGAGGGGGGCAGATGATCTTGAGAAGTGGATGACATAAGAATCACCTTGCTTTACAATAGGAGGTCTCAGACACTTATACACAGAAAAAGAGGGAAAGGCGCGTTTCATAGAACAGCTTGTGATACCAGCCCATGAACAACCATCTGCTCTCATTTGGTTCACATGTTTCATACTAAGGAGCTTCTAGTGTGGGCTGGGCACCTTTGCAGGTCTGAGGTGAGAGGAGCAAGCTCCAGCTCTCCAGATCTAAGCTTGCACAACACCTCCCTGTTTGTTTCTAAGTGAGTATCCTTGACTCAAAACTTTTAGACGAAACGCATTCAATTCCTTTGTGCCTCACTGTCCCTTGTGACTTGGGAAAAGCTAAATGTTCTTCCACTGAAGTTTCAAAGAGAAGCCCAGAGAGTAAGAGTCTGACTTGATGCTAAGGGCATAGAGGTAGAAGATGCTGCTTCCCATACCACTGGAAGAGGAGCTCCATCCTGTAGCCCTGGATTGGGGACAGGCACGGCACCCAAACTCTCTCATACCACTGGAAGAGGAGCTCCATTCAGTAGTCCTGGATTGGGGGCAGGCACGGCACCCTAACTCTCCCATACCACTGGAAGAGGAGCTCCATCCTGTAGCCCTGGATTGGGGGCAGGCACGGCACCCTAACTCTCCCATACCACTGGAAGAGGAGCTCCATCCTGTAGCCCTGGATTGGGGGCAGGCACGGCACCCTAACTCTGTGTAAATGTACAGCATGTTGCTTAATGCTGTGTTTTCACTTCAGAAATGGTGATGGGCTTAAGGCCCAGATATCTGCATTTGCTAGTGGTGGGATGTCTTCTCAGGTGCGGGTGGGACTCTCTGCCTCAAGAGGATGATGAAGGAGACTTGGGTTCGGTGTGGTGAATGCTTGAAGACTTACTCTGGACCACTCTTACTGCAGTGAACACGTCCTGTGTTATGACATCACTATTACGTTCAAGCATCTTCCTCCATTCAGATTATAAGCATTTTGAGCCAGATGTCACATCGGTCTTGCGTCCTAGCATTTTACTTTTACCTACTAGATTACTGTGAAGAAATGACTTTTGAAAGAAAACACCTGAAATTGTTGGGGTTTTTTTCTAAATCAATAAAATGTTTCATATCTCCATTCGAAAAAAGCAGTTTACAAATATCATGATGGAGTTTTCCACCTACCCATGGCATACTTTCTTAGATTTGCCAGAATCTGAAAACAGACAACCCGCCATAATGGAACAAGTTAAAAATTGCCACAGCCAGCATTTGAGTAGAGTCATTGAAGTGAATGATAGATGAGAAACACAGACAGAAGAAAATGGGTTAGGAGCAGTCAGTCTCTCAGTAACGACAGAAACAGACTCATACCCTGTCTATAAAAAATAATAAGAGAAACATAAGAAGGCTCCTAGCAGCTTTGTTCCCAGTAGCCCGGAACTAGAAGGAGACCAAAGCCTACCTACAGCAGAATGGATTAATGCATGCTGCCTTGACCATCCCCTCCTTAAAACAGCAGCCTGCTGGCCCCCAATCACCACGAACAGAGATGCGCATATGGTGACAGACATTGGGAAGTTGTTTTCTCTGGTGTGTCATTGGCCTTCAGGAGGAAAGGGGGCAGTGGCACCCAACATGCTAGGGCAAGTCTGCATTTTGATCTCAGTGTGTTTACTTGTGTAGAGATTCTTCCTGAACACTTAAGACCCATGCTGCACACATACGTAGCTTAAATTAGAAAAAAAGAAATTAAGGAGAAAGAAATCACAGCTATTTATTGATAGCTTATCGTGTGGCAGGTGAAGTGCTAAGCACACAAGGTTTTAAAATATTAAGCATTTTACCACAGCTTCCAGACTCTAGGAGCCAATTCAACTCACCCAGTTGCTAAATCCCAGCCTCCAAGTCCCCACTCTTCGCCACAGTCCCTGCTCTCCCTGCAGCCTCACTAATCCTTAGCCTTAATGGAGGAGCCCAACCAGCCAGCCCAGCATCAGAGCTGAGCAGGTGGGCCGGGGAAGCAGAGGCGGGTTTGCTTGAAAGGTCTGTTTGATAACAATATACCTCTGTTGCTGTATTAACGGAGCTGTTAAAACATTTCCCTTGCTGTTGCCTGTGTCAGAGCCCTTTGCCAAGGCTCAGGGACAGTGGTCCGATTGTTGAAGGAAGGAACTCACTGGAGGAACAGTGAGTGGTGTTTTCAATAAGGCACGGAGGTAGGAACAGAAAACACATTATTTATGGGATTCCTTCTCATTCTGACCGGATGCTCTTTTGAGGGAAGGAAAGCCAGACGCAAGCCTTCAGAACACATGCAGCCCTTCTGTCCACTAAAATTCTCTGCCCTAACTTAGTTATTTTAGTTAAACTTCTTAGAGGCAGGGGGCTTAATTTATGAAACCATTGTTAACAGTAACCAAATGGACAGTCACGGTCTTAGTATTTATCAAATAAGGGGTCACATATATGAACCACATTCCTGGAGAGTCCCGTGAGATGAAAGCCGAAAGAGCCTGAGGCTGTGAGACCTCACCTCCACTTTCCCCTTCCTGTCCCCTCCCACCTTGTCCTCCTTATATTCAGGTCCTTCCATCCTCTGTGCAGAATTTCTGCCATGTTGCTCTTGTTTAGGGGATCCTGAGGATTCCACCCTGGTCCACCATTAGACAGCCATTTGTAATCCTGAGATGTGCAGAACGCTGCCACCTCAGGGGCTTCTGGGAGGCTCCTTACGTTCTTCTAGATCCAAATACACGCACACACACACACACACACACACACACACACACACACACACACACACACGACATCAACTTCCGGGGACTCTGGTAAGGTGACGCTGGAAAACTGCTTTGCTCAGAGGGAGCTCACCCCCAGGAAGCAGCTGTATAATCATGATAGCAGCTTCTTCACTAGGAATAGATGAACGCCTCTCTTCTCTCCCAGAAAACAAAATGTGAATGCAGGATTCGAGGCCAGCTTCTTAATGACTTTGCTTTCTTAACTGGGTATAAATTGGGTCTGTAACATGCTGAGCTTTAAGTGCTACCATGTTTCAAAATCTGCTAGATGTAGGATTTTTAAATTACAGTCCTAATTGGGAACAAAGAATCCTTAATAAATATGAACAAAATCCTAATTTTCTGACTTCTGAATCGGTTCATGTTGGGAATCCATTCAGTTCTCTTTGGACTAGCACAGAAACAAAACATGTGGGAAAGCCTGGCTGGGCTTCCGTCACTCAGAGCAGACACAAATATGGAGGGCAGGCAGTGGAACTCCTATCAACCTTCCTGGTCTAGGAGACAGCTATGGCCACCAGTAGCCTCCTTAGCTACTGGGAAATCTTAGGCCCTTCCTCTAGCATCCTTGAAGCTCCGACATTCCACCTGTCCTGGTACAAACAATAGTTTTCACCCGTGTTCCAGGTCACTGCAGTCCTGGACCAACATGGTTTTACATCTGAGTTTAAAAACTTTATAAACAAACAAACAAGGATTTGTTACATCTGGTGCAAGTGGAGTATCTCGGAAGGAGGTCTGGCCAGATTTTGGAATTAGATACAAATGACTTGGACCATTGTCTGCTTTTTCCTCTTCAGCCAGTAGGTGGCATTCATGAGTGAGTCTCTAGCTAAGGTGCAGGGGTCAGGAAAAACAGGGCAGATAACCACTCAGAAAGCCAGGGTACATCGCTGGGGCCTTTGTGTGTATGTCCCATCTCAGATACACAAAGGCATGAAGACAGAAGGAGACAGGCGTGGCAGGTGGCATTGTTTGTTTTGAGAAAGCAGTGATGTTGTGGAGATGCTTGTGAGGGTGGGCTTTGCTGAGGTCTAACCATGCAGCAAGCTTGCATGGGCAGTATTTTTAGACCTGAGGTTTATCTATAACTTTCTCTTCTGAAGTTCTTCCTTATTTAAACACATCCTTCCTGGGTCATCGGTTCACCCAGTCTCTGTGTGGGGGTGGTGATCCTGGCTTTCCCCAAAACTCCCATCGGGGATATTGACTTTACCACTATTCCTGCCAGGCTCCTGTGGTCTGTCTTGCTGAACATGTCCTCATCCCACCTTCTTCAGGGTAATGCCTCAAGAGAACCAATTGTCCTGTCTGCATCCTCCGGACTGCACTGTGTGCTGGGAAAAGGGAAGGTTTACATGACAGATATTGTATTGCTCCCTGTTAAGAATGGTTGGGAGGCTGAGTGAACACCTAAGACTTCGGTATACCACCAGATTTATCAGGAAGCTGTTGGATATAGCTGCTCTGAAAGCATTAAATATCGCTTCTAGGGGCAATGAAGAAAAAATAAACCAGGAATATAGCGCCATCTTTCTTGAGTCTACTCTGCCTTGATCTACACCGAGATGTCTCACTGTCAGTGTTAATTGGCATCCAGGTAAGGATGAGTGTTGCAGTGTCCTGCCTGAGTGTCGTGGCTGGGATCCTTGACTTCTACCCTTTAGATGCCAATGGCCTCCCTACACCACCTGTGATATCCAAAATGTGCCCCAGATGCCACCTAATCCCCCTCCAGGCCCAGCTGCAAATACCATCTAGATCAGTTGCTAAAGCCAGGAGATAAAGATTGTTTATGCTCTTACCCACTGGGGTGAGGTCGTGGGCTCTTACCTTCAGCATTTCAAGTTAATTCTGACTTGTGATGACAGTGAGCCCTCGAGACAGATCACTTGTGACACAACCTGAACAGAGCAAAAGGACCTGGCTGGCACATTCCATTAATGACTGGGGTCCATGGATCTGTCTTTCTTCCTGTTGGGTTATTTGCTGTTTCTTATTGTCTTGACTGCTTTTCTTCAATTTTCCCTTGTTTTCTTTTCTCTTCTTTTCTTTTGCATTCACTGCTTTTCTATCTCTCCATGAATTACTAATTTCTAACTACATTAAGATGGCTTGCCAAATAAGCCAACCCCAATGCCCATGCCACATATTTCATCTCAAAAGCCGTGGAGAATCTTTTCTCCGCGTCCCCGGCCTTTCTTTGCTGTAGTTGTGGACTGCCAGACTGTTCACAAGAACTAACTAACTCAGAGAAGGCAAGTTCAATGTAGTTAGACATCATTGGGTTGTATGAGCATTTTGTTCTAGCACTGTTTTCAAATCCCAAAGCTTCACATGTCCGGGAAGCTCTCTCACTTGCAATGAAAGAAAGAAAGTCATCAAGATGGCTTGATCCTAACAGTTGGCCACACCCACATCGCGCACTGGTAGTACTCGGGCGTTATAAGGTGGATGAGTGAATAGGGCCTACTAGCCTATATCTTTTCCTGGGTTTCAGTGTAACTGCCCCACTATTTGTATCCAGATGGAAGGTTACTGCTCTTGGACGCTTAGACAGGCCCCCTTCTTTCCTAATCGATGCTAGGGAAGCAGCTGGGAACCAGCACTGAGCATGTGTGGGCCTTGGTGTCTCTGAAGACTTTGCCAATGTTGTGACTGCAATTGTTTCCAGTGCAGCAAGGCTGTGGGGCCTTTCTGCCTGCATATGGGGTTCAGAAGCCTGATTTAGATCAACCCAAGTGTGGACTATTCCAACCAGATTGCGCATGTGCCGACTCTCAGGCCTCCCAGAGCTACTACTTGGCTCTTGCAGTTTGTGGAATATTTGTTGCCAGACTTCTAGTTGGTTAGGAGCTAAAGTTGGCAGAAAAACTACTGTTTTCAGTGGTTTCTCCCTCCCTTGAGTTACTTTTCTCTTAAAAATAAAGTTTTAAGCATAAGCCCTACATTTCATGCCAAGCCACAGAGTTCAATTTAGCATTTTGGGGTAGCTATTTTAATTTATTTTTACCTTGTATTCTTTAACATGCATTTGGGAACACAACACCAAGAGCTGGGGTTTATTCTATGATGATGGTTGTGAACGTAAAGACGTAAAATGGTTTAAGACTCATCCACAGAGCTGATGCCTCCTTCACTTTGCAACAGTTATATTTGTTTCAAAATGTTTCCATTCCTCAAAAACACATTTAAATTATTTCTTGAGATTTCCACTGGTTTGTTCATAAGCTAATGCTGGGAAAAGCGAAGAGATTCTATTCCTTCACTATTTCTAACTGATGCTGGGAAAAGCAAAGAGATTCTATTCCCTTACTCTTTCTAACTGATGATGCTCCCAAACCTCCCTTAATCATGTTTTCCACAAATACACTATGAAAAAGAGAAAAGGATTTATTTCAAAAGAAGTTTTTTTTAAAAAATGTCACTTGAGGGTTACCTTACCCAAAGACAAGACATTCTCTGAAAGTAATTACCGACGGATCCATATGTGTATTCCCAGGAAACCCCAAAAGAGTAGCATCACAAACTTCTCAGACTCCCTTTCAATCACAGGCCAGAATGAGTCATTTGTAATGAGTTTCCATTTCGGACACTTTGCATGAAGGACTGGAAAAGCAAGTCAATGAGTGCGCAGGCAGATGTCCTTGAGTGTGAAGAGGCTCATGGGATGGTATATAATTAGCACTTATCACACAGCATATGCATATACAGTCTGGTCAGTCACCTCCAGATATGAACTGACACGGTGTTGACGTGGGAGGATGAAAAGCATCAAGGGCCGTGTGGGCGGGGGCAGCCTTCCTTTGTGAGGTTCACTTAGTCCACAGGTACTCAGTACGAGGGCGGTGAGACGACACGGGCCTGCGATCAGGGGCCTCTGCTTGCAGATCCTAGACTCAATTTGTACAGAAGCCTGCTACTTGGTATGCCTATGATCTCAGTGACCAACACACTTACTTTCTCCTGGTGAAAACTGGTTTTATGGAAGGCTCTGTGGGCCTCCTGTGTGGGGATGCAACATCTGCAAAGTGCTGGACAGTGGGCCTGATAAAGAGCCCCATGGCAGGAGCAGCCCTCTCCCAGTTCCTTAGCTCACAAAACTGGCTTCTGGAGCTCTCTGGTGTGGAGACCTGGCACTCTTGGAGTTCTGTCCTCCACAAGGTTCTTTCAAAAGTGCAATAATTAAAACCATCTCCAGGGAGGTGCTAGGGTAGAACCACACATAGTTCACGGGGCCTCCGGATCCAAAGTTCCCCAGAGAGCCCTTTGGAAGTTAGCAAGACACACAGGGTCAGAGACTCACCTCAGCACTGTAGGATTGAATTTGTGGTGAATTTGTAAAGAATACAGATTAGATATACTCACAAAACCCCGAATCCCTCCTTCCTGATCCATATACTGTCTATGGACTTGCTTCTCATTTAGCCTAGGATTCTGGCATTTTACATGGAGGCAGCCTGCCCAAACACAATCTATGATCGTATTTTGAAATTCTTAATAGTACATTTTATCTAACTTAGCATAATCAAAATATTACATTCTCACCATTTAATTGATAGAGGTTAGGTACCCTTAATGCAAAGCACTGGAAATCGGAAACTGCTGGAACGCAAACATCACGCACCCAGTGGAAAATACCATACCACAAAACTCTGCTTTTATGCACAAATCTTAAAATTTGGCATAAAATTGCCTGCAGGCTATGAAAGAACATTAAGTGTATATGAAAGACAAATAAATTTCATGTTTAGACTTAGTTCTGTCCTCTAGTGTCTTATCCTAAGCATTTAAAAATTACGTTCGTGAAGTTGGAGAGATGGCTCAGCAGTTAAGAGCACTGGTTGCTCTTCCAGAGTACCTGGATTTGATTCCCAGCACCCACATGGCGGCTCACAATGGTCTGTATCTCCAGTTCCAGAGGATCTGACGGCATCTTCTGGCCTCTGTGGTTACCAGGCATGTATACGGAATACAGTCATGCATTCAGGCAAAACACCTACACCCATTCAATAAAAATAAATAAATCTTTAAAGATTACTTTTTTGGAGTGTGTGTGTGTGTGTGTGTGTGTGTGTGTGTGTGTGTGCATTTGCACACATGTTCCCTGTGTGGAGGTCAGAGGACAACTTTCAAGAGTCAGCTCTCTCCCTCCACCATTCAGGTTCCAGGTACTGGACTCAGGTCATCAAGCTTGGCATCGAGCAAATCCACCCACTTGTATCAAAACCATTTGTGGAAATATATTAATTTTATATCATGGCATTACACTAGTAATACATTTTACATTCCTTTTTGGCAGTGAATCTTTGACATTTGCTGCATATGCTACCCTGGCAGCTCCTTCCAGTGGCTGGTGTCTCCTGCACTGGCCAGCAGCTGCAAAGGAATGAAGAAAGGCAGAGGCTGAGAGCCGTTCTTAAGATAATGCTGCTAGCATTCCTTAGACAAGACTGTAGCATGTCACTCCGACACCTAGAAATACCCAGATTATGAGCGCATTCTATTTTTAGCTTCCTTCTGACATATTCCTTATCTCAAGAAGGTGTTTTTGTTTATGACTTTCCTAAATGTGTCTCTTGATATTTTGGACATGAGACAGTCGTACAGATAGCACCAGAAGGTGAAGATTCCTAGTCTGTACCCCAGGCACTGGCTGCTGCTACGTCTGGGTCACTTATCTCCAGAGCCAGATGCCCCGGGGCTGAGAGGAGTCTCAGGAATTCTCCTTGGCGGCCTAGTGGATGGGATCTGTTAGAAAGGCTCTAGAGACAAGAAACTCTTGTCCCCTTGTTGCTGGCGTTGGTTAGATAGGCCCAGAGAGTCCCTGCAGGCTTTGCAAGACCTCAGAGCCAGGCTATGAGGGTTAGACTGGCAAACCTTCAGAGGGTTAGCTTTTCTGCTGCTCTAAAGATAGATGGAAGATCCAAGGGACAGCTGTCAAGGCAACGCCTTCTTTATGTGACTGCTCCAGACACCATGTGACCTCATGTGGACAAATCAGCGACCAGAGGCTGACATCACATTCATCTGTTGGGAATGGGGTGACCCGGAGAAGGTGTATGTTAGAACGGGGCTACAGCTTTTTTGTTTTTTTGTTTTTCTACTTGCAAGAAGGAAGTTCCAGGATCTGTGCCATGGGGCCTCTTTGAGGATAAGGACAATCTAACGCACTTGGCATTGTCCTTGGCAGGAGAGCAGTTGTTTTCATTGTTGTCCATAGTACGACTATTACATCAGTCAGCAGAAAGCACTGTGTGCCTGCTTTTGGACCAGATATTACAGATGGTCCTGGCATGTAATGTGTTCTCTCAACATATCATTTCAGTATGGTTGTGATAAGACTTGGCATGTAAAACTATGTGGGTCAAGAGAGCTCTATCTTCAACTCCAAATCTAAGTTTCTCGGTGGATCTAAATCCCATCCTTGCCAAGCACTTTCTTGGAAGGTAAACGTGTGGATGAGTCAACAGACAGGCTCATGGCAGACTCTGGAACAACCAGAAGACTCCCTCTGGCTCTTCATCTCACACCTCCACCCCAGATCACAAACTGCAAGCTCATCTTGTAGACCTCTCCGGGCCCCTGGTTAACTCACTGACCTGCTCCTGCCAGCTCAATCAGAACAAAGCTGGGGCTTTTTGATGGGAGATGCGTGAGCTGATGTCCCTGAGAACCTTTGTAGACAAGTGAGCTCTGGGAGCCTGGCGACAAAATGTCACTTGTCTTGAGAAAGTCACCATCTGGTCTGGACTTCTCCAAGTCCCCAGAGGGAAGAGCAGCCCAGGCTCAGCACTTCCTGCTCTGTTGGAGGAATCTTTGAGGAAATGGTGGTGAGGCTTCCTCAGGGACTCAAGGAGCTGTGAGCACTGCAGGCTGTGAGTGAGATCAGAACCAAGCTGAGCATCAGGCTTCTGCATTGTGAGTGCAAATGGGACACATAGCCCATTGGGTTTGAGCACTTGGTCTCCTCTGGTCTCTTTGTTTGGAGAGGTTGCAGAGCCTTTGGGACTGAGGGTCTAGCCGACTGACTGAGGCCACCAGGGGATGGCCTTGAGGCTTAGGATCCCAGCCCACTTTGAACCTGACCTCTTCGCAGCTCCATCCCCTGAATATGAGGAACCCGCCCAACTTCCCCTTCCCCCCAATACCTCAGAGCATCCATCTGCCACAGTGGGCCATCTTCCCTTAAGCCACAAACCAATAAAGATCCCTCCCCTTAAGCTGCTTCTTGTATTTTATCACAAGAACACACACACACACACACACACACACACACACACACACACACACAGAGAGAGAGAGAGAGAGAGACTAATACATGGACATATGAACACATAAGAGACAGTGCCAGTGACATTGACAGACTCACAGATGACACTATGTTGTCCTGGAATACCAACATTACATGCTGTCGGTGATACTTTGGGGGTAGAATTGATGCCCAAGAGTTAACGTCCATGGAGCATAGGAGAAACAAGGACAGTTCCTTCAGCAAAAGCAGACTAGCTTAAAAAGAAACTACTCAGGGTTATTTGCAGTACTGAACCTTTTACTGACTGCTGGCCTGGTAATTTGTTCCCCTTGTTGTTGGCATGGATGTTGGTGAAGTCAGCAGCATGAAGGTGTATTTTAAAAAGCAAAACAAAATTAAGGAAATGCCACAGAAGTGACAACATGCAGTGAAGATTGCCAAAGCAGGTTCTAAAATTGACTTGGTTACTGTGGCTTTTTGGCCACATAGACCTTTTTAGCATTTTATTTTCTTGACCATAGTTTAGGTTTAAGGCTAGACCCAGTAATGAAGGCTCCAAATTGGAGACAAACTGGCAGCACTGGTGACTCAGTTGAGCATAACCTCCAATGCCAGACTGCAGGGCACACTGAGAACAGCTGGAATGAAGGTTACCCTGGTGATACTTGGCTGCAGCCTGCACTCCACTGTTGATTAGCAATTCAACTCAGCAAATTGTTCATGCCACCCAGACTCAGCTCCCTCTTAGCAGAGTGAGGGGGGGCGGGGGGAGAGGCATTTCCTTCAGTTGTTGGTCCAAAACTCAGCGACAGGAATTAGATTTGTGTTGTGTCCCAACACTGTCACTTGTAGTGTTGTGAGTACAGAGGCCCCTGCTCTCTCTTCTCATTGGTTGGCATAAATGTCCCAGTTGCACAGGATAGCAAGCACACTCAAGGGGACTACACATGCAAACACACACACACACACACACACACACACACACACACACACACACACAGCCCAGCCATATGAGGATTCAGCATATTACCCTTGTCATGGGTCCTTATATATAAGGAACATTGTAGGCTTACTCTCTCTTCTGCTTCCTGCTTATCCTTTACCCTGGTGTGACCAGACTCCTTGGGTGCCTGCTAAGCTAGTGTTCCCTGGTCCCAATCCTCATTTTATAATTAGGAGTCCTTCATCCATCAACTAGGGATTCAGTGGGCAGCAGTGATGAGTTGCAAAGTTACAGGGACAGGCATGAGCAGCAAGCCACTGCTGTGATGTGGTGTGGGCTGTGTCCAGGTGTAATCAGTGATGTCTTCCTGCTGGCTGGGAAATCTGAAGGAATTCTGTCTTGCAACTGTCATTGAAACAAGGACTGCCACCCTCCCCTAAAAAAAATATAAAGAAATAAAAGCTTGTTATGGAGTTGAGGAGAAACAGCTGGCATCATTTGCTTGTTTCTTTGCTTTAAAACAACTGCCCCCATGTACTAAGAATTACTTTGAAGATCCCAAACAAGGCGAGACTTAATAATAACTTTCTTTATTATCAATGGCAGTAGAAGATTTATTAGTTTTGGTCAAGTGTTGTGTTGCTTTGAAAGTACTACGTAGCATGCCTGGAATAGGTACACCAGGAAGCCCTGTATTTCTGCCTGTGAGGGAGGAAGCTGGATTCTTTGAGAATCAGCATCCTCAGTGGTAGCTGAGACCAGAATGAATGGAGAGCTGTTTGCTTCTCTCACTGGTGAATTTTAAGGGTTTCTCTAAGTTTAACTTAGTTTTTCATGTGATCTTTGCATGGGGTGTGTCCTATGACCTCTAAAGTCGGTGTTGTCATTCCTGGAAATTAAACTCTTCATATCTTCTCCGACATGAAGCCAAAGAGATCCATAAGTCTCATTCCAAATGAGTGGGTGACAATGGCCCTCATGATGCAGAATGTGCATCTCAGCTTCTTGGCAGAGGCAAGATGACTGAATAGAATGTCACGCTGGCAATTTCCAGGCACAGGGAACCTGTCTTGTTTCCCTGGGGGATCCCAAGGATGGGTGTCCTGCCATGGAGGGTCTTGAAAGTTCTGCCATAGGGGCTGGAGGAACGGCTTAGTGGTTAAGAGCACTGGCTGTTTTTCCACAGGTCCTGAGTTCAATTCCCAGCAACTACATGGTGACTCAAAACTATCTATACTGAGACACAATTCTCTCTTCTGGTATGCAAGAGTACATGCAAACAGAGCACTCATATAAATAAAATACATCAACAAATAAATCTAAAAAAAAGAAAGAAAAAGAAAAAATGAAGGTTCTGTTATCTAAGTTTATTGCTTCTATCTAAATCAGGATGCACATGAGCTTGTGAAAATATTCACAGTGCATGGAAAAAAATGTGTTTCTAAAGTGCCATGCTTTCTTCTGGCATCCTGTTGATAACTAGAGACAACAGGTTGAATGTCCTTGCAGACTTTTAAAAAGTACCTACATGGGACTGTAGAGATGGCTCAGCAGTTAAGAGGGAATACCTACCCTCTTGCAGAGGACCTGAATTTTTTTCAAGCAGCTACGTGGGCAGCTCACAAGTGTCTGTAGCTCCATCTCAGGGACTCTGACGCCTCAGGCTTTTGCTACTCTCAGGTGCACATGCCCCCACAGACAGAAATACAAAATTAAGATTGAAAAAACTAAAATCATGTCTTTAAAATGCACCTGCAAAGTAACAAAGTGAAAATGCTTCCATATTCTCTTTTATAATTTTTCCTTTGTTACTATGGGAACATTCATTTAGCAGTATCATCACTTTTCATGAATGCCTGGCGGCATTCGTCTGTTCTTTCCCTGACTGATGCTTTCTCTAGGTTGTTTCCAGACTTTTGTCTAAATATTGCTATGATTGATGACTACTTGCCAAAATACATTCCTGTGATTTTTCTCAGGTCGTAGGGCAACATGTTGACACCCATTGTCAAATTATCAGAGAATGACTCTAGAAACTTCTGCTGTCACCAACCTAGGGCCCAAGAAGTAGATGACACCCACTAATGGAGACACAAAATCTCTTCCCCTAACCCTCTAGTTCCTCATATGCATCTTCCTTCTCATATATAACTCAGAAGCCTAGGAAGAATTGTTGGACTCATGATAAAAATAATTATAGCATGGGTGAGGATACATAGGCCCTCAGCATAGGTGGTAGAAACTAGAAAAACACTGTTCAAGTACAGACACCGAGGCAAAGGGAGAAAAGCAAAGAGAAAGGGAGTGACTCCTGTTAGCTTTGATGGTTGTGCTTTGGCCTACAACCAACAAATTAGCTTCTCTGAAGATCATCACTCACTAACACGTGTGCAACTGTCACTGGAAAGGTCACTTCTGGGAGGCGTCTGATGATCTCTAATAACACAGTTAGTTTTCCATTAAGATGCCTAATAATAGTAAAAAAATCATATTCTGGAAAGAAGAGACTTTAGTCAATAAGCAAGGAGTATAATGACAAAAAGTAGATACTTAAAATTAGTTGGGCCTATGAACACAGGGGTTTTAAAAAAACAAATTGTGTGTGCGTGTGTGTGTGCACGTGCATATACAAGTGCACCAATGCTCCTGTGTGGAGAGCAGACAACTATTTAGAAGTTGGTCTTCTCTTATCTTGTTTTTTGAGGCAGTTTCTCTGTTGGTGTTTCTAGTGTACTGAGAGCTCTATGTTAGCTGGATGGCAAGCTTCAGGGTAATTCTTCAATCTGTCCTTCTAAGCTCGATGTAGGAAAGCTAGGATTATAGACGTTCACCAGTAAATCCAGATGGGCTATGGGGATTGAACTGGATAGTCAGGCTTTCTCTCTAGACCCTAGAATAGAGAAAATGTAATGATAATAGTCAAAAGGGCTACTTAGGATTTGAGTTTTAACTTTTCAGTCCATGGATTTAAGAAAAATATGAAAGGATGGTGACCCCCAGGGAAGCCTTTGGTGTTTAGATAAGAATAAAATACCATTTGTAGATACAGGGCTTGGGATCTCCTTTTAGGGACAAAGCAGCTAGATTGAGTGGGCTTTTTTAGAGCCTGAGTATATTTGAAAATAGAGGATGCTTTTGTGTCCTCTAGAGGTGGTATAAGGAGGGTGGAGGAGCATGTCCTCACTGATGAAATATTCTTCAGCTGGCTGGGAGAATGTGGGAACAGTGTACTTCAATGCAGACACTTTCTGAACGTATCACATTCACCACATGCTAGCACCTCTCTGCTCCCCACCTGACTCATGACAAGGCACCAGGATGACAGTCTATCCTCTTGAGATAGACACACAGAGGGAGGTTCCTCTGTAGATTCTGAGTTTATCAGGAGAGGGTAAGTGGAGATGGAGGCTGCATCAATGTTTACAGAGCTCCTGTCCTTTATACTTCCTTGACATAGACAAGGTTTTGCTAGCAGAGTCTGATGAAACCTCGATTTTTACAGTCAGGCCACTTGGCGCAAGATTCCCCTGTCCTTTCGGACCTCCCCAATCCCTTCTCCTGACCACCATTGCTCCTTCTTCTTTAGCTTTCTAGAGGTCACTAACAATTTCAATGAAGTCTCTTCCCATTCACCTTAACAGATACTTAAATTCTTACCGTGTGCTCTGCACTGTGTGGAGGTCTGGAGAACATATCTCTGGTTTGAGAGACAGAGACATATGCAAATAATTGTGTTATTATTGCAAGTAGACTTGAGCTGACAAGCTAGGCATTCACCATGCAGATGTTAACATTCTTAGCAATCTTTCATTCAGCATTCAAGCTGAATCTTTCTATAGCATATGCAGACCACGTCTGAAATTTTTCTTGCAGGGACAATCAATGAATGGCAAGGTCAGTCTTAGCCACCTCTTTGGTTAGAGACCATAGATGAGTCTGAAAAGAATCAATCTAGAGGCAAGAAAATGTATTTGAAGGGCTTTGTGTAAATACCCCGGAAGCACTTAAGCTAGAGAATTGGTCCTCAAGAGAGCTGCTTGCTCCCATTGTAGTTGTACCAACTAGTTGAATGGACTGAAAATTTTTACTGAAAGAAGATAATACAACCAGAAGTATTGGTACCAACACTTGAGATAGATCATACAGAACAGAGGTTCTCAACCTTTCTAACACTGTGACCCTTTAATTCAGTTCTTCATGTTGAGGTGATTCCCTGACATAAAATTATTTTCATTGCTATTTCACAACTATTATTTCATTACTGTGATGAATTGTAATGTAAATAAAGGCTGGATATGTAGGATATCTGATATGTGATCCTTGTGAAAGGGTCCTTTTCCACCTCCAAAGGAGTCGAGACCCACAGGTTGAGAACCACTGATACAGAGAGTGCACTCAAGCCTAGCTTGCTGATTAGTACTGAAAGAGAGATACCACAAGGAAATTGCTTGTGTGAGTCTGAAGCTCAGGGGACTCAGAGTGATAAAGCTCCTCAGGGAGAGTGAAGAGATGCAAAGAGCGAACCCAGAAAATTTGTTTGAAGAAGTGGGGAGAAAAATGAAACAACAAGAATATAGCCCATGAGCTGGAGTGAGTTTTGGGTAGAGAAGGAGGTGAGGAGGGCTAGGGTAGACTTTGAAATGCTGATAGCGCCACAGGTATATGCTAATTGGAGAGTCATGTGTCCCTTTTTGCCAGAGGTAAAGGAAATGACTCCTTTTGGTAGATGAGATCTGGCTTCATAATTTCCTGAGGAATGCTGACTTCTATCTAACCACCAGAAATCCTCCTATAGTCAGGGTCAAGCTCACTTCTGGATATGTGGACAAGCTTTTGGAGTTTGGGGAGTTGGAGTTTCCTTTGGCCCTGAAACCCATAGGGCTGGGTAGTATTGCAGTGCAGGGTAGGGTGGGGGAGATCAGGGAGTTTTGAACAGGAAAGGCAAACCTCGGGTTTCTTAACTGGAAGTAGACCAAGTGTAGATGCGGGTGGATTTCAATAGAGAGAAGGTAACTGAATGAACTCACAATCATGGACCTCAGTTCTCCCCTTAGAATGAGAGGTTCGTTAATCAGCAGAGAAATGCAACTTAAGAGGACTCTGAGATTCCATCTCACACCTGTCAGAATGGCTAAGATCAAAAGCTCAAATGACATCACATGCTGTTGAGGTTGTGGAGAAAGGGGAACACTCCTCCATTGCTAGTGGGAGTGCAAAAAAAAAAAAAACCCAAAACTATGGTACATCTACACAATGGAATACTACTCAGCCATCAGAAACAACAAAATCATGTAATTTGCAACCAAATGGATGGAACTAGAGAAGCTCATCCTGAGTGAGCTAACCCAGACTCAGAAGGATGCACATGGCATCTATTCACTTATAATCGGATTTTAGCCATATAGTACAGGATAACTATACTACAGCCAATGCACCAAAGGGAACAGGAACATAGACTTTGTTTCCTATCAATGAGACACTTTGCCCTAACGGTGCTGCCTTGTAGGCCCCCAGTGTATGAGAAGGCTCTTGGCCCTCATATGACTGCTGAACTGGGGCAGGGGACTGTTATGAAGGGTCACTCCACTCCAGAGGAGTGGGATGGAAGGGATAGGGGGTAGAGGGTGGAAAGGCGGGACTGGTGGAAAGGAGGCACTGTGATGGAGATGTAACCTAAAGTAATAAATAAATATTAAAAAGAAAAGAAAAGAAAAAAAAAAAAAAGAAAGTGAACCACCCAGCACACCTTAGGGCTAGATCTTTCCCTGGCAGGGCCACATTAAGAACAAGACCTGCTGGTCTGGAGTTCATGGCCTAGGTATCATTTAAATGACCCATCCAGCCACTCACAGACCCTCACAAAAAAAAAAAGAAAAGAAAAGAAAAAGAGAGAAAAAAGAATGAGAGGTCCAGTCAGGGTGAAGGGACAGAGGATGACCTCAGACATGCCCGAACCTCAGCTCACAGCTTGGCTCTCGCAGGCCCATGAGAGAGAACAGCAGTTCAAGAAACTCTGCCTGAAATCCTGCAGAGTGGGCCAGAGATGAGCCAGTGGGCTTCCGGTGCTGTGTACTCTACCACACTCTACCACATAGCCCAGGAACTGTGATCCTTTGGATTGTGCCAAGTGTCACAGTAGGGAGTGGCTGCTTCCTACTCAGGCTGGGGCACATAAAGCAGCACTGAGGGACAAACACATTCAGAATCCTATTTAATTTAATACCTATGTGTCAGGAAAAATATGGGAAGAGGGCAGCACAGGGTCCCTTTCCCTAAAGAGTTTGCTGATCACAGTGAGCTAAGAGTGTAAGTCACCAGTGAATCACATTGCCTCCTGTTTTGTTTTCTTCGTGCTGGTCAGACAGAGTTAAAACTCATCCTTGTAGGATGCTGGAATTAAAGGTTAAGGAGAAAGCCTACAGCTTCTGTCATGTGCCCTGTTAAAGAGCAACAATAGAGGACTATTCCTTGTCTCCTTTGTGATGCTCCAGAGTCTCACAGTCCTCGAGGAATTCCCACCCTAATGGCAGACTTCAAAAGAACAATGTGTAGAAATTATATTAAGGAGTTCAAAAAGAAAAGGAGAAAGAGAAGGATTCATTCCTGTTTTTTCACTGCTTCAAATTCCTCCCCGAGCTGCCAATTGGACATGCCACTCTTGAACACCCTAAGGCACTTCAGAAAACCATTAAGGGTTTTGATGTCCTGGGTTTAGGGCTGATTGTGTTTCGCCCAGATCCAGCTTGGCCTCCTCTGAGGCTGGTCTAGCTCGTCTCTTTTCCTCGCGTGCATGTCTATGCACACAATCCGTGTAAATATGTGGTAGGCATCTATCCAGTCCACATGCAGTGAACTTTCATCTCTCTAAAATCGTTTGAGCGCTCTAAGAGGACTGCTATCTAGTCTAGTTTCCATGAAAATGCATGGTGGTAAGGAGGGGTGGGGAAAGAGCGGGTCCGAGGGTCCACATCTCTGCCATGACGCTTGGGTTTTGTGTCTTGGTGCCTGTGGTGGGTATTTTCTCTTTAATCGAGAAGATTCAGAAATGCATTCTCTGTCACCATCCTTCCAGCCCCTCCCAACGTCATTCAGTGCACACCACGGTATTGTGGCTCAAACCTGGGGTAAAATGCAGACTGGGGATAGAGATGAACATTTTGCTGACTCCTCTGAGAGCCATGCGTTGCTTTTTGCTCCCATCACAGGGTGGAGTGTCAACGTCTTTTTTTTTTTTTTTTTTTTCAAGACAGAGTTTCTCTGTGTAACAGCCCTGGCTGTCCTGGACTCACTTTGTAGACCAGGCTGGCCTTGAACTCACAGAGATCCACCTGCCTCTGCCTCCCCAGTGCTGGGATTAAAGGCGTGCGCCACCACGCCCGGCTACAAGTGTCCACAGCTTTTGAGAATTGTGTTATTAGTGACTGGAGTTGCACTCTAGTCTCCTTTGTCCCATGATATTAAAACTCCGAAGGCCATGCTTCCTGCTGAATAAACAAAGAACAAGCAGATAGTTGTCTGTCTGAAGTAGGGCTGCAAGAACTCCTCAGAGAAGGCTATATCCCTAGCATCCAGTCCAGGGTCAGGGCATAAACCAATTACTACACAGTCCTAAAGCCTGCAGCTCACTGTACATTCTTTCATCCTCTATACGTTATTTCTGTTCTCTATTACTGAAAGGACAGAGTATAAATTTATCCTCCCAATTATGTTTATAACAATCAAATATGAATGAATTCCTGAATCTCCTTTCCTGTTCAGGTCTCATTCCATAAGCCCTGGCTGCTTTAGGACACATGACCCTCTGACCTCAGCAGCCAAAGTTCTGGGATCATAGGCACGTTTCACCTCACCCAGCTTCTTGAGTCTCTTAATGGGCAAAATTATCTAACATGAAATTGCTGTTTGCTTGGTTTTCCATGGTTCGCTTAGAACAAGCAGGTCTGGTTCCTGCTCAGTCACTTGCCTGGCATCAAGGAAGCAGAGAGCACATTTCTTCTTGTGACCTGAAGGTTCCCTAAGAAGTAGCTCCAACCATCCAGTCAGGGCACCAGGGCGGCGATAGCACTGCCTTGCACTAGCAGATGTGTTTGGAGCAGCTGCTGTGGGTGATGGAAGGAGGAGGCAGGGGTCTCTTCACTGGCTATCTCACCTCCCAGCTCTGCAGGTTCAAAGGTGAAGTTTCCATGCCCTCAGTATTCTGTTCTTCACCGACTTGTGAGGAACACAAATGCAAGGGGTGGGCATGCCCTTGACTTTCCAGGACCCCATATTCGTGAAGTGACTCCGAGCTTCCCAACAATTTCTCACTCCCCTCTTCTGCACAGGGGAAAGGAATTTCTTGTCTGTTTGCCCACCAATGCAATTTTGCTTCATCTTTCTAAACCTTCACACCATCTATCACATTGCTGAGACTGGAGAAAGTCCCTAAGGAGGTCAGTGACTTAACTTTTGCTCTGACCTCTCCAGAATACATGTCTGAGTCTGATGACTAAGTTAGGATTTGGAACCAAAATGTTCATGTTGAAGACAGCCCCAAAATGACTCATTATTAGATTAAGCTGACTCTAATTAGATCAGCCATCTCTTGACATAAAAAAGGAAAAATCTATTTTTTTTAATGTGTCAATTTCTAAGAAACTGGGCCCATAATCCTAAATTAAAAGCAGGTTTCCACACGATGGACTCATGCCCCCTTGAGCTTTTGGTATTACATTTGGTCTATTTGGTTAGTTAAATAACGGTAACAAAAGAAGACAGAATAGATTATGTTAAATAAAGGGAAATTTAAGAGAGTAATTATGGTATTAAGCTGGGCCAGGAGGTGAGGATTGTATGTAATAATATGACTTCTATTCAAACAAAGTACTGTGTCTCCATCTGGCATGGGCCTTCAGGGATAACGGGATGCTTGCTTCTATTCCTCCAGCTTGAGAATAGGAAGGTTCTAAAACATCTTGTGTGAAATTGCTTAGGTTTTTGTTCTAATGAAAGTGTTAACATTCTATGAAATAGAATATAATAGTAACCAATCCAGGTGTGGGAGGTACATGAAGGTAGTAGGTTCACTTTCTGTGAATTATCTGTGTCTACCTGACTAATCAGGGGATGTTTCAGAGAGAAATAAATGAATAAATAAAAGGGAAGATCTGGGCCGACGAGTCCTAGGAACTTCTTCATTATGTGTGAAAGCCATAAAGAAAAAGAAAAAAAAATCAGAACTTTTTTTTTTTTTTTTAGTGATGTCCAGAGAGAATGGAATTGCTGCCCACTGTAAAGTTTCTCAAACCAAACTAAAGAGATCACATTCCAGAATGAGAACGAAGGGCTAGTGAGGGGGATGGGCAGATTCTGCTTGCTTTGCTCACTTTTTATAGTACCATGGTGTTTACTAGTCCCTCCAGCTCAAGAGGGTCCCACTCCAGCCTTCAATGGTCGCACACCCGTGCTCTTGAGCACACAGCCATCTCTCCAGCTCCTCCAATTGTTAATCTTATATGGTAGCATCTCCCAGAAAGTACTGGAAGGATAGAGAAAAGGTAGCCTCTGAATGAACAGACAAGCTCAACGGTCTGTTCCTAGGTGACTGTTTATAAAGCAGTCTCAAAGTGACACAATCAGAGAGAGGATGGATCACTGGGAGCCAGGCCAGAAGGAGACATCAGGAAACCTTCCTTAAGGGTCAGGATGAAAGGGTTGTTGTTGCCTTAACATGGAAAGAATTACATGACTCCCATAAAGTACATGTAACAAAATTACATAGCACATGCATACATGCACATAGCACACAAACTCTGGTGAATTCCAAATAAGGATTTGATCATGAGCTATGGGTTTGTAAGTCAACCTCAGGAGCAGCTCAGGGAAGAGTACATAGGACCTTTCTCTGACTCTTCAGCTTTGTATAAGTATAAAATCTCAAAGAACTTAAAGCCTAAGAGTATAAAATCTCAGCACATCAATAATGTCATAAATGTTCACAAATGCAGTTTTATATCATCTTTATTAATTGCCAAATTTTAATCACTGATGCCTCCTTATTTGTCCTTCTACCCAACGTGGCCACATTGAACAAATCTTTTTTTTTTTCTGTTTTTCATTGATACTTGTCTATTCAATTGGCCTGACAAGCACAGGTAGCTGACTGAGCCTAGCTTGTGAGAGCTGACAAGGTTCTCGTCATAACAACTCGGATGCCAGCCAGGCTGATAAGAAGAAATACTGTGTCAAGGAAGGTGCCTCTTTTAAGGTGGAGGATATATCACAGCACAGTTGTAACTTCAAGGAAAAAAACTCCCAAGAGAAATAGAGATATGACATGCTACACGCTTAATGTTAATGCCAAAGCCACGGTTTATCTCCCTGTGACATGTCTCTTCTCGCGGGTGCTTCAGATGCTCTTCCAAACCTTCAGTCCCTTGTCCCTTCCCAGTCACAGAGCCCACAGGCCCAACATCCGTTTCTCTTCATTGTTTGATGCTTCCATTCTGCTTCTTCCACAGGTCATGGACTTTTGAAAACAGTCTTGTTAGGTGATGTGTGTACATAGCAACACCTCAGCCCTCTTTAATCAGAGCTCTGCCAGCTTTCCCAGGACATGGAGATGCATTCTCTTTCATCTCCAGTAAAGATGTCACGGGGTCACCAAAGCCAGCAGAATAAATACATGATCTGGTTATTCTGTCCCGCTACATTTTAAATCATGCCTGTGCCCATTTTTGCAGCTAACTTAGAAAATTGCCCACATATTATTCACTTTGTTATGAATGTTTCTCATGGTGCTAACTAATTTACTAGTTATCAGTAACTAATAACTACATAGTATTTGTGCTTTAGACATGCCTCTGGAGACCAGGCTATACCTTGCTGTAGGTTACTTCATATTGTATGAAACAGTAGCTATCCAGCAGGGTCTTTCCCTGGATGATCTCATTTTATAAAACTGTTCCCTTTTGAGTGAAATGCTAAGGTGCATTCATTGGTCCAAGTAAATAGCTGCCATATGTCCATCTCAGACCATGGCGCAGGCTGGGGGCTGACCTCATACATATAAACATGAACTCATCAAATTATGTTAGGAACACACGGCATTCGGGAATATAGCAAAGTCCATGAACTTGTGCAACACACCAGCCCAAGAGCTGAGCAATCCCCTCACTTAGGACATATGAAGGAGGGACCCCCTGCTGGGGACAGTGGCATACTCTGATCCATCATCAGACTACCCAGTGCATGCATTCTGGGCAAACTTCCAATTCTGCCCTGAACTTCTGCTCAGAGTTGTCTCCCGCCAGAGGGGCCCACTGCAGTTGCTGCTTGTCTGGAGCCAGGCCTGTACCTCAGACATCATCTGTGTCTTACGCAGTGATATCATATCTCACCACCCCAATGACACTTTGCATCTGGATCATCTCTACTCTTGCCTTCAGTGTGGCCTCTATGAAGCCTGTAGCCTTGAAGGCTTTTCTTAGCTGTTTTGTGACCTATGTACCATTGTGTGACCTGAAGCCTATAATCTGAGAGTTAATACTAGTAATTAAGATAGAAATAAAGGTCCCTAAGACAAGCTCCTAGAAGTAGGATATGGGAGGTTAGCAACCAAAAACTATAAATACTCAAGAAAACATTATGAATAGGTTATAAGTTGTATGATGGTGAATTTATTTGTTTTTTTTCTTCCTGGTATTGAATGCGTGCATGATAAGAGCAAGATTAGTCGATGACACATTTATTGAGTGGCTACTCTGTACGAGGCCCCAAGCTAAGGATTTTCTGTTCCTTATCTTCTTTATTCCTCAAAACAAACACTGTACTTATTACTATTATGCGCTTTCTCTGAACATAAATGCTGATATCAAGAGATTAAGCAACTAACTTGTTCAAATCCACAGAGCTATGGAGTTAAGATACTGCATTAAAACTTGGGCAGTCTGGCTCAGAGCCACAATTGTGAAATCGGGAAACACTGTTTTCCAGAGTGAAAACAGCAAATGAAAAATTAAGGTACTGCAGCAGATCCTTGTTATAGAGGATCTTGAAGAAGCAGAATGTGAATTAGGAAGATACTGGTTGTCTCTCTCAAGGTGATGGGGAGACATTATCTTCTTAAGCTCTTCTAGGAGCAAAGCTAATGCTAAGCATCACACATCTGTATAATCGCCCTGTCAATTGGGCTAAATACCAACCTTCATTTAAAAAAAAAAAAAAACCATGTTGGCATATGTGCTTTCTATCTCTCTGTCTCTGACTACACAAGCATATATGTAGATGAGATATGAGTCCATATACACATATGTGTACACACATGCATGCAGACATGCATGTACTTACTTGTACATATTATACATGCTTAATCATCTCAAAATAAATTGTAGCTATTACAGTAAAACATTACTGAACACATTAGCATGTATCTCCTAAGAATAAGGACACTTAAGTGATTATGCTATTACTACCCCAAGAAGCTAAGCATTGAGTGTAATATTATCTCAACTGTACTTGGTACTTTAAGGCTCTCCTAAAATCCCAGATCCATCCAAAGATGGCAGATCGCCTTTATTTACAGTGTTAGCCCCTTTCCTATCTCCGTTGACTACAGTACTGCATAGAAACAACTAATAAGAGAAAAAGTTGATTTTGACTCATGTTTGCAGAGGGCTGTAATCTATCATGGTAGGCAGTTGTGCCAGAATAGCTCCGTTCATGGCCGTGGGAGCGTGTGTCAGAGGGTTCTCAAGTCACAGGGTGTTGGGCAGCAGAGAATGCAACAGGAAGCAAGGGTTGTTATAACCTTCCAACGCATGCCCGCTGGCAGCCTATTTTTCCCAGTTGGACCCCACTTCCTAAAGGTTCCACAGCCTTCCCTAATAATTCCATCAGTTGGAAAAAAATATGCAAAATATGAGGCTCATCATGTGTTGTGGATTGTGCCTGTAACCTAAGGGCTTGAGAGGTTGGAACAGGAGGATTGCCATGAGTTTCAGGTCAGTCTGAGCTACAGAATAAGGTCCTGCAAAAACAAAAAACAAAACAAAACAATTAAATTAAATTATAAAACACACAAACCTTTTTCTCTTTTTTATTTTTTTACATCCTGACCTTAATTTCTTCTCCCTCGTCCCCTCCCAGTCCCTCCTCTACACTTCCCCTCTGCCCCACACCCATCCACTCCTCAGTTTCTCTTCAGAAAAGGGGAGACCTTCCATGGATATCAACCAAATATGACATATCAGTTGCAGTTGCAGTAAGACTAGACACCTTCTCTCCTATTAAGACAAGACAAGACAACCCAGCAGGAGTAAAAGATCTCAAAGGCAGGCAACAGAGTCAGGGACAGTCTCTGCTCCTACTATTGGAAGTCCCACAAGAGGACATATACAATATATATGCAGAGGGCCTAAGTCAGTTCCATGCAGGCTTCCTGGTTGTTGGTTCAGTCTCCGTGAGCCCCTTTGAGCCCAGGTTAGTTGATTCTGTGGGTTTCCTTGTGGTGTCCTTTACTCCCTGGCTCCTACAATCTTTCCTGGCTTCAGAAGAATTTCCTGGGTTCCGCTTAATGTTTGGCTGTTGGTCTTTGCGTCTCTTTCCATCTGTTGCTAGATGAAGCCTCTCTGATGACAATCAGATTAGGCACCAGTCTCTGAGTATAGCAGAATATCATTAGGAATCATTTCATTGTTTTGTTTGTTTTTGTTTTGTCTGCTTGGCTTTTTTCCTCCATTCATGTTTGTTTCTATCCTAGGTCTCTGGGCTATCCAGTTTCTGGTTCGTGGCCCTTCAGGCAGTGTCAGGGGTGAGTGTCAAGCTGGATCAGTCATTGCTTGGTGACTCCCACAATTTCTGCACCACCTTTACCCCCGTACATCTTGTAGGCAGGACAAGTTGTAGGTTGAGGGCTATGTGGCTGGATTGCTGTCCCAATCCCTGCACTGGAAGTCTTGCCTGATTATAGCAGATGGCTGGTTCAGGGTCCATATCCCCCATTGGTAGGAGTCTTAGCTTAGGTCATCCTCATAGATTCCTAGCAGTTTCTGTTCCACTAGGTTTCTACCTTGTCCACAAGATGCTTCTGACTTACAGTTGTCTCTCTTAGTACTCTCTCCCTCCATCCCCCCATATGATCCCTCCTGCTTCCCTCTCCACTGGTGATTTCTGTTCTATTTCTCCTTCCCAGGGAGATTCATGTGTCTCCCCACCTCCGTCCTCCCCCTTGAGCCTTCCTTGTCATTTAGCTTCTCTGGGTCTGTGGATTATATTATGGTTATCCTTTACTTTACAGCTAATATCCACTTATAAATGAGTGGATACCATGTTTTTTTCTGGGCCTGGGTTATCTCACTCAGGATGATTTCTTTTTCTAGTTCCATTCATTTGCCTCCAAATTTCTGTAATTTTTTTAAAGGCTGAGAAATATTCCATTGTGTAAATGTACATTTTCTTTATCCATTGTTTGGATGAAGGGCATACAGGTTGTTTCCAGTTTCTGGGTATTACAAATAAAGCTTCTAAGAACATAGTTGAGCAAGTGTCCTTGTGATATGATTGAGCATCCTTTGGGTATATGGCTAGATGTGGTACATCTGGGTCTTGAGGTAGTCCGATTCCCAGTTTTCTGAGAGATGCCCATATTGATTTCCAAAGTGGCAGTACAAGATTGTACTCCTACCAGTAATAGAGGAGTTCTCCTTGCTCCATATCTTTGTCAGCATGAGTAATCACTAGAGATTTTTATCTTAGCCATTCTGACAGGTGTAAGATGGAATCTCAGAGTTAGTTTGATTTGCATTTCCCATTTTCTCCATCTTTGGTGATTGAAAGTTTTGTTGAATATAGTAGTCTGGACTGACATATGTGGTCTTTTAGAATCTGCAAGACACATCTGTCCAGAATCTCCTTGTTTTTAGATTCTCCATTGAGAAGTTGGGTGTAATTCTATTAGGTCTGCCTTTATATGTTACTTGGCCTTTTCCCCTTACAGTTTTTAATATTTTTTGTTCTGTAGATTTAATTTTGGTTATTATGTGGTGGGGGGAGACTTTCTTTTCTGATCCAATCTATTCAGTGTTCTGTAATATTTTTGTATCTTTATAGGTATCTTGTTCTTTTTTATTTTTATTTTATTTTATTTTTTATAATAATTTATTTTTTATTTCTTCAAGTTACATCTCAATCACAATCCCCTCCCTACTCCCCTGTCCAGTCCCACCCTTCCACCCTCCTTCCCCTCAACCCCCCATCCTCTTCCCTTCTTTTTTTTTTTTTTTAGTTTAAGGTATTTCTTTTTCCCCCCAACAGCTCTCCCTTTCAGTCCAACAAATGGTTCTTTTTCTTATAACTATAAATACAAAACAAAACAACAGAAATAAGTAGGCCACTATTATAAGAGTTATATGGCTTAGCATATATTCCCAATGTCCAGTCCATATGTATTTGGCACCTGACTTTAACATTCTACTATCTAACCAGCTCCATGAGTTTAAAGTTCTATATCTAACTCAGCTTTCATACTAACTTGCCTCACAATTTTAAAAATATCTTCTTAGATCCAGAACACCCTCTTGATTCCTAAACAACTCAAAATTTAACTATGAGACTCTAGCTATCTATTCTTCAACCACCTCAGAGACCTGAGAGGGATAAATATATCTGATTATATAGGAAGTGCAGGGCCTGCAGCTTCCAAAACTAAGAAATGACATACCAGTGGCTGCCTGGACAGTTCCCATTTTCTCTCTATACATTGCAGCATCAATCTTCAGCCATTTGGCCCCGTTTCTCTGACAGACATTGATTGTAGAGCAGGAATTATGAAGGACTTACCTACCCTGTCTTGGCAGAGCTACGCTGTCGTCTTACCTGCTTCCAAGTTTTGTCCTTTTTGGACAGAAGTCTGTCTACAGTTGAAGCAAGAGGTTTTTCTTGCCAAGAGAAATGCTTACCACCAATTCAATCATCTCCCACTGGAGATTCTTCGACACTCATCTTCTACTTGGAGTAGAATAGGGGGTGCTGTCAGGAGCTGACATGTCTCGATATCAAAAAATCTTAAGTTAAGAAAACATCTTTGAATGCCAATTCTGCAGATCTCTTGAGGTTTTTGAAGATGCCCTATCTATCTCTTATATTTAGATAAGCAAATATTGCTTGTCTCTTAGCAACTTGATTTCTGAGTAACTTAGAAAATAACTGTGATAGACTGTCATAGTAACTAACAAAATGACACGTTTGCATGACTATTAGTTTCCATTTCTTAATTATCCTAAACAGTTTATGACGGTCAGTAGCAAGAGGCCAAAACTTGACATTTCATTTTTAAGCATTACTAGGAACAATACCTTTAAGAAGCGTTACCCTTAATTTTGTATCAATATACAAAGATCAATACCAATCTGGCCAAATATCATCTTAATTTTGTATCAATATACAAAGATCAATACTGATGTAGCCCAATACAATCTTAATTTTACAACAATATACAAGGGTCAATACCATTGTGGCCAAATATAATCTTAATTTTGTATCAATATACAAAGATCAATACTGATGTAGCCCTATACAAACTTAATTTTGCCTTAATATATAATGATCAATACCAATTTAGCCAAATAGAATATTAATTTTGTATCAGTATACAAAGGCATAAGGCCATATTCAATAATCTGTCCTTTATTCTTGACCTTTCCTATACTATGTCTATCTTCCATTTTTCTCAAGTCTGTTCACTCCTACATAGGAGAGAAAGAAGGATACAGAAAAGAAAAAGAGAGAAGTCCCTGGGTCTAACCTCCAAAACCCATTTAACAAGACCATTTAACAGCTTGTAGTCTTTTCCCCTAAATAACAAAATTTTCTATTATTTATCAAATAACCAAAGGGGGGGAACACCTTCCCCACCTGTTGAAAATATTTTCTGGGCCTTTGAGCTGGGATTCTTCTCCTACTCCTCTTATTCTTAGGTTTGGTCTTTTCATAGTGTCCCAGATTTACTAGATGCTTTTACATGAACTTTTAGATTTAACATTTTCTTTGACCAGTGTGTCAATTTCTTCTGTGTATCTCCTATGCCTGTGATTTTCTTTCCATCTCTTGTGTTCTGTTGGTGGTGCTTGTGTCTGTAGTTCCTGTTCTCTTTCCTAGGTTTTCCAACTCCAGGATTCTCTCTGTTTGTGTTTTCTTTATTGCTTCTAATTTCCATTTTCAGGTCTTGAACAGTTTTTTCTTTTTGTGGGTACAGTGAACTTTATTGATGGTGTTCAATAGTAGGGCTCCCTAGGCCCCTCCCCATTATTCTGGGGGTCTGGGATGGAAACTGTGAGGGGCCATGCTCAGTGTCAGGGAGCTGAGTTGGGGCAGGGAATCCTCAGCAGCGGGGGCCTCTCCCTTGCTGGGGTGGATGGTCCAGGGCTTCTTACTCCTTGGAGGCCATGTAGGCCATGAGGTCCACCACCCTGTTGCTGTAGCCGAATTCATCGTCATACCAGGAAATGAGCTTTACAAAGTTGTCATTGAGAGCAATGCTAGTGCCAGCATCAAAGGTGAATGAATGAGGGTCACTGTTAAAGTCGCAGGAGACAACCTGGTCCTCAGGGTAGCCCAGAACGCCCTTTAGTGGGCCCTCTGATGCCTGCTTCATCACCTTCTTGATGTCATCATACTTGGCGGCTTTCTCCAGGCAGCATGTCAGATCCACGACGGACACATTGGGGGTGGGAACACGGAAGGCCATGCCAGTGAGCTTCCCATTCAGCTCCGGGATGACTTTGCCCACAGCCTTGGCAGCACCGGTGGATGCTGGGGTGATATTCTGATTAGCCCCACGGCCATCGCGCCACAGCTTCCCAGAGGGGCCATCCACTGTCTTCTGGGTGGCAGTGACGGCGTGGACTGTGGTCATGAGTCCTTCCACAATGTCAAAGTTGTCGTGGATGACCTTGGCCAGGGGGGCTAAGCAGTTG
The DNA here is from genome assembly GCA_907164525.1 of Lophiomys imhausi. NCBI lineage: Eukaryota > Metazoa > Chordata > Mammalia > Rodentia > Muridae > Lophiomys > Lophiomys imhausi. Next base: position 640,318 of record CAJQZJ010034255.1, read on the forward strand.
GTGGTGCAGGAAGCATTGCTGACGATCTTGAGTGAGCTGTTGTACTTCTCGTGGTTCACGCCCATCACAAACATGGGAGCATCGGCGGAAGGGGCGGAGATGATGACCCTCTTGGCCCCACCCTTCAAGTGGGCCCCAGCCTTCTCCATAGTGGTGAAGACACCAGTGGATTCCACAACATACTCAGCCCCAGCATCGGCCCATTTGATGTTGCTGGGATCTCGCTCCTGGAAGACCGTGATGGCATTCCCGTTGATGACAAGCTTCCCGTTCTCCACCTTCACTGTGCCGTTGAACTTGCCATGGGTAGAGTCATACTGGAACATGTAGACCATGTAGTTGAGGTGAATGAAGGGGTCATTGATGGCCACAATGTCCACTTTGCCAGAGTTGAAGGCAGCCCAGACAACCAGGCGCCCAATACGGCCAAATCAGTTCACTCTGTCCTTCACCATCGTGTCTAAGTGACGAGGCCGTCACTGTATAAGAAGATGCGGTGATCTCTAGAACAGGAAAGAGCAGAGAGCCTGGTCTTGAACAGTTTTATTCATTTTCCTTACCTGTTTGGTTATGTTTTCCTAGATTTGTTTTAGAGATTTATTCTCTTATTCTTTAAGGACATCTATAATCTCTGTAAGATTGGATGTAAAGTCATTTTCTTGTGATGCAGTGTAGTGAGAATATTTAGTTTCTTAAAAACACAGAAATGTGGGTTTTTTTGTTTTGTTTTTTCTTTTTTTTCAACATTTATTTATTTCTTCAAGTTACATCTCAATCAGGTTCCTCTCTCTCCTCCCCCTCCTGGTCCCACCTTCCTATCCTCTTCTTCCTCTCTCTCTCTCTCATATCTGCTTTCTTTTTTATTTAAGGTGTATCCCTTCCCCCACAGCTCCTCCTTTTAGTCCAATAAAAGGCTCTTTTTCTTATAATAATAAATACAGTACAAAACAATAAGACCAATTAGGCAACAATTATGAAAATTATAAGGTATATCTACATTCCCAATGTCCAGTCCATATGTATTTGGCAACTGATATTAATATTATATTATCTATCTATCTTGATGAGTTTAAAGTTCTATGTCTAACTCAGTTTCCATCCTAACTTGCATTACTAACTTAAAGATATCTTCTTAGACCTAGAACATCCTTTTAATTCCTAAACAATTTAAAACTTAACTGTGAGACTATAACTATTAAGTCTTTGCCCACATCAGAGACCTTAGAAGGATAAATATATCTGAATAAACAGGAAGTGCAGAGAAAACAGCTTCCAAAACATATTCTATTCTGTCATGTCTTAGAATATGTTTTTGCTTTTACACCAGATGTGGGATATGGGACTGCTTCAGATTGTTCACAGCAGTTGACTATGATTTGCCTCATGCTCTAGGAGGGGCATGATTTTGTCAGCTGCAGATAGTTTCTGCAAATATATAACGTTTGGAATTCTGTGGACTCTTGAGAGGGCATATCAATGCTAGAGCCCTGAGAGGGGCTGTGGTGGCTGCTACTCTTCCTGCTGCTGCTGCTATTCGTTGCTATTGTTGCAGTTTGTTAAGTGGTTGTTCACCAAAAGAAGAGAAGAAGAAATTGAATATCCTGACAGCGAACATCAAACTTGCCCAAAGGAAATCAGGGCCACTAGTCAGCAGGAAGTAGACTAATGATAAAGATGATCCTTTTCCTCTCTATCCTTCTTTCTCCCCTACCTAGTGTTGTCAGGTTGGAAGGGTGGAAGAGAATAAGGAACCCACAAAGTAGCAAATACCAGTTATACCTCAGCTGTGTTGTAATATCCTGGGCTTGTTGTAGTAGGATATTTGGGCTCTAGTGGCATATTGCCCCAGCTATTGTTGACTGTGTTCTTTTATTAGGGTTTTCAAGACAGGGTTTCTCTGTATAACAGCTCTGGCTGTCCTGGACTCGCTTTGTAGACCAAGCTGGCCTCGAACTCACAAAGATCTGCCTGCCTCTGCTTCCCAAGTGCTGGGATTAAAGGTGTGTGCCACCACACCTGGCATTGTTGTGTTCTTATGCTGGCCTCTAATTATCTGGATTTGGGGTTATTATAGGTATAGGTACCAATTTCTGAGTTTATCTTTGTTGGATGGATTTTTTCTCCTTGCTTTATTATGTGTCTTCTCTGGTCTTCTGGCCTGAGTAGGCTGGGGTTCTGGTGACCAGTGAGTCTTCAGGTCCAGGTGAGTGTCTCTACTAGGGTTTTGGGTGTCTGAGTTACCTCTGGGGATCTGGGGTTCTGGAAACTGGTGTGGCCTCTGGGCTTCCAGGTACCAGCTTGGTCTTTGGGGTTCCTAGTACCTTCTGTGCTTCTAGTAGAGCAGGAGTCTTCTGCCATAGCTGTGGGCCAGGATATGGAGCCCGTGGGAGAGGGTGATGTTGGGGACTGCTGGGAAGACTTTAAGGAGTGTTAGCAGGCAATGAGCAGTGTCTTACCTGGGGTTCCTACTACTGCCGAGCTAGAGCAGGAGTCTTCTGCTGGAGTTGTGGGCCACAAACAAATATTTTAAATTTGAGCTTTTGGGAGGACATTTCAGTTTCAAACTGTAGATTTACTTTTCTTTCTTTCCTTTCTCTCCCTCTCTTTCTCTTTTTAAATTCTCCATACACTTACTAAATTGTCCTGAGTTTCTTTTTCTTTTTCTTTTTCAGGGCATGGGCCATTTCAAAGAATCCAGGTCAGTTTTGTGGATGTCATACAACTTGGTATGTGAATTGGCAGGTTCTTGGACTCATCTGACTCTTTCTATGGATTGCATTGCCTTTGAGGAAAGAACAGCACAGGATGTGGCTGACTTCTTGGTGAACCAAATCAGGAAATTCCCATTGCTTTCAGGACCCTCCTCTCTTCATCCTCCCCATGAACACCTTCAACTTCAAAGCCAGGTGGAAGAAGACTATTTTTTCTGTATTCTTAGAAGGGAAGATGACAACATCTTAACGGCCTCTTGCTTGGAATAGAGGGTCAGGAACCCTAGCTGACTTAAAGCAAATATCACAAAGCAGCTGTGACTTGGAATGATTTTGCCATAGCAATTGTCATGGAAAGTCACAGGAAAACTAGAGATTGGATTGATTTTTGTACTTTTTCAAGCACCAGACCTCAATTCATTGACTTCCAAAATGTGTAAGAAACTGATAAATACATATATCCACAAACATACACATGGATATGAAGATAAAATGTGAGTCACAGATAGATACAAAGAGATGATTAGATAGATAGATAGATAGATGATAAGTAGGTAGATAGATAGGTAAATGACAGATAGATAGGTAGATAGATAAGTAGGTAAACAGATAGATAATAATAGACAATAGATATAAGAATAGGTGTACATATATAGACACCTATTATGTAAATATAGATACAAGGATCTTTATTCTTTTTGAATTTTATGTATGTGTTTGTGTGTTTGTGTGTGTGTGTGTGTGTGTGTGTGTGTGTGTGTGTGTGTGTGTGT
>CAJQZJ010034255.1:643811-687510 GCA_907164525.1 Lophiomys imhausi
TGTGTGTGTGTGTGTGTGTGTGTGTGTGTGTGTGTGTGTGTGTGTGTAGGTTCATGAGTGCCACAGCACACAGATGGAAGTCAGGAGACAACTTCAGGTGTCAATGTTGCTTTTATCTTGTTTGAAACCAGATCTGTTCTGTTGTCTGTGGCTGATTATGACAGCTAGCTGGTCAACAAGGCTGAAAAATGGATTTAATTCTCCAGGAACCAAATAATGGAATGAGGGAACCAACTTCCAGGAGTTGTCCTCTGATCTCCATACCCACAGCAAGGCATTTATCCATGCGTAGTTACAAAGCAAATAAGACAGATATCATTAAAAGCATTTTAAACAGAATTTGATTGTGCAATGCTAAACACCAAGTTCTAAGATGTACAATTGAAAAGCTCACGACCCAGGAAACTCAGTGGTGCAGCTCCAGCCCAAGTCAGAGGCCAGACTACAAGGAGAGGCAATGGTGTAATTTCAGTCCAAGTGCAATTGAAACTCAGGAACTGAATGCTTTAGTTCAAGTCCCAAAGCAGAAGAAAGTCCATATCCCCGATCAAGGTAGCCAGATTGGAGGAACTGTCTCATGTGAAGTGAGGGAAAGTTAGCTTTTCTGGTGTGCCCAGGCTTGGACAAGGCCACCACATGGACCTACTCTACTGCTCAGCATGTGACTCTAGTATTCTTCCCACCCAGATTCTTCATACCTCACAGATACACCCCAGTAAAAGCCCACGGGACTCCTGCCTGGGAACTTCCTGTCCCAGGGAAGTCACCACATATCACCAACCATTACAAATTAAGACATGGAATGAGTCTTTCTTTAGTGTAAGGAATAGCCAGCAAGGCCATGAAGACAAAGACAAAAGAGCACACAGGTGACCCAGTGTGTATGGGAACTTCTGAACAGTTCTAGTAAAAAATTCTCCATGTGTTTGAGTGATTTTAAAGACAGGAGTAAACAGGGATTGCCACATTCTTTGTAAGTATGAAGGATGGGGGCAGGACAGCAGGCAGGAGATCAAGTGCAAGAGGGAGGTCTTCTCTTGGACTGTGTAGGACACACAGAGCAGCGCTAATGGAGAATGCTCACTTTCCAACTGCGTTCTGGTTGCATCCTGGTCAGCTTCCTTTGGAAGAAGTCAAAGAATGGGCAGAGTTTGCCCCCAGTTGTCTCCTACCACAAAATGTCTTCCTTAGCAGCGTAGCCTCCATTCTGAGGAAAGGGAACTGAGAGAGCAGGTGCTCTCTTTGTGTTTACTACCATGTGCCCTGTGAACCCCCACACATAGTGAACAGCATCATGTTAAAGCTTTTGTCCTGTTCCCTTTTGGGTGCTATGGTGCTGCATTGAGTCAAGAGGATGGAGACCCTGGCATCCTTCAAGAGTTCTAATCAGATGCTGGGGAAAACAGCTCTCTCAGCCTTCTACCAGGAAAAACCAGTGATGTTAAGACCGAAATAATAGTTATTGAACCTTCGGAAAGTCTAATGCTTAGTGCTTTACATGGGGTTGTTTTAATGATCTTAGCAGAATTTTTGTTTGTTTCTTTGTTTGTTTGAGACAGGGTTTCTCTGGCTGTCCTGGAACTCGCTCTGTAGACCAGGCTGGCTTTGAACTCAGAGATCCGCCTGTCTCGGCCGCCCAAGTGCTGGAATTAAAGGCATGTACCATTGTGCCCAGAAATTCTTTGAGATAGGTAAAATGATGAAATATTTTTCATACACATTAAAAGATGAAATTCAGAGAAATTTGATTAAAAACAAACAAACTGGCTCAGATTCATGGTAAAGCTGGGATCTGAGGTTAGAGTTGGCTTGACATTCAGCATCCAAGCCTTGGAGTCAGGAGGAGTGGATGTAAGCCTTCCAGAGTCTCTTTCCAGGTAGAAAGCTTGAGGACCGACTCGATCACATCAGTGTTCACTTTCACCTTGTTTGACGCCAGATCTGTTCTGTTGTCTGTGGCTGTATATGCCAGGCAAGCTGGTCCACAAGCTCCTAGGGATTCTCCATCCTTCCTACCTTTCTGTAGGAGCACTGACATTCCAGATGCGTTCCTTGAACTTGACCTCAAGCTCTTTACCCACGGAGCCATTCATTCATTCCCAGTAGATTTGTTATAAAGAAATTAAGGGCTGGAGAAATGGCTCACTGGGTAAAAGCACTTGCTGTCAAGCCTGTTGTTTGCCCCATAAAATAGAAATCATCTGTAGGCATAAGGTTATTGTGCAATTCAAATCATGATTTCTGAACCTCCCATGTCCGGTTTCAGTCCTTGTTCTGAGAAGCTCATGTCTCAATGTTACATAAATGCTGCTCCCCTGATATGCTGTAAAGTAGCCTATAGCCAATCACTGAGCAAATAGGGTTGGACTTCCTACCCTCCAGGGGAGGAGGAGTTAAGGAGAGAAAGTAGAGGGATTCAGCGAGAGGCAGAAGCAGTAGACCTGAAGTAGGAAAGCCACAAAGTGTAAGTATCTCTGAGATTTATGCTGGGGGGGAAGCCAGATCAGCTTAATGGGTTAAGAGTAGAGTAATAATTGCTCAGTTTTTGTGTTGTGAAGTCTGTTTAACATAGAGTATAAATTATTTGGATGATAGCTGGGTTAAGAAGTAAACAGTGAAACTAACACAATTATATAAAGTTACACTAACAATCATCCCTGCCTTGCCCACCTCCAGAGAGGACAATGATTTGTCAGTGTGCACCAGTGTTCCGCAAATAAAAGCCAGGAGCTGGGAGTTTGGTTCATCAAGTGCATTCGTGCTAAGTGTCCATCACTGAGGAGAACTATGATAAAGGCATTGGTGGACTGATCTGTGAGCTCAAGCACTTCCTAGAGACCACAGCCAGGCTGCCAACAGTCCCTAGAACCCCTAAGACAGTTCTCGCAGATGTTAAGTACAGAGCACATTTTCTGTTCTCTAGGGGGGTTGTGCTGTTGTTTCACAGGCAAGGATATAAAAATCACTTCTAACAAGTTGTAAGGAGGCTATGTCCATAAAAACAGTAATTGTTATAATCTAGTGTTATGGATAATTATCCTAAAATATAAATATATATTAGATACTTGTTCCTACAAGAAAGAGCAAGAACTGTTTTCCAGTTCTGAAGCTGTATTCGACCTCTCTCTAGGTGACTCAGGTGGCCTCCCACATCAGTACATTCACTTATGCCATGTCTGATCTCTACATCATATAAAGAAGGGGGTGCTGTTAGCAGATTCAAAACATGCTTGCTTAAAAGGGGTTTGAACAATCTTAAGTTCCCCAGCAAAAGAATATGTCCTGGCAAACATGAAGCCTTATCGATCAGCAGAAATGCTTGTTTGTATTCTGGAAGAACCCAGTCAGGCTAGTGCCCTCATAACCACGGCAAAGCACCGTTGCCACACGTGAGCCTAATCCTTTGCTCCTCATTTCTGAATCTGACCTGAAGATTCAGACCTCTTCCATGAACCCAGGTGAGCCTTTTTCAAAATGTTCATAATGATGGTATGTGTGTGTGTGTGTGTGTGTGTGTGTGTGTGTGTATAAGCAACATTGATGCAAAGCTTACACAAAGAACAGTTGTAATTATTTTACAAATTAACGCTTCTTTGACACTTTTCAACAGGTCAACATGAGACAGTGTGTTGGTAGCGCTTCCTGTATAACAAACTGCCTGGAAATGTAACCCAGCTAAACCACAGCTGTTATTCTTTTTAGTCCACAATCCAATTGCTCAGTAGTAAGGCCAGACTGGTTCTGCATGATCCCTGGGTTTTGCTGGGTCTCAGTCAGTCACACTGTGGGACCAGGTATAATTTGGCACCTGGTGAGTGATTGATGTATGACAGCTCCATTGGGGTGGCTTGGCTTGGTCCTTGTGATCTTCCATTCCTCAGTCAGCTAGCCTAGGCTCCTTTTATGACCTGGCCTTGGAACAAGTACACTTTCACTTCTGATTCACAGTCTTGATTATGGAGTCAGATTTGGAATGAGGGCCTGATCGAAGCATGCATGGCTACCCACACTGGCTTCTTTCATATAGCTGCTATTAAAGAGATGGCAAGGCCCACTGCCCAGAACCAATTTGTGAATCTCTAACTCTCTAACAGACTCCCCAGGTGCCTAGACTCCAGGAGAATGGTCAGTGCCATTCTGACATCTCCAAGGAAGCTTACAGAGCTCAGGTTGCGTGACTCTGGGACATCAGTGGGCTACCAATGTACTAGGAGCATCTGCTCCTAAAGAGTATGTGGCTGTCCTCTCACTTCTCCCACGTCCTCAGAGTCCCACATTCCCAAGAATGTAATTCTCTGGTACAAATGCTCATCAACCATGAAGGATGAGCACGTCAGCCATGAAGGAGAGACACGGATCCTCCCCTTCCTTTGAGACCTCTACAAAGATCCACACTCTGCCTAGTGGGTCTGAACTCTTACCAAATCCCCCACCATGTTTCTGTCTGTCCATTTGTGCGTGGTCTTAATAAATTTTCTAACAAACCTCTTATCTAAAAGGAAAATCTGTCTCAGCATTCTCCTTGAACCTCATACTTTTCACAAAGCCAGTCACCGGGCAGATTACAGGAGGGAAAACTATCTTAGTTTCTTTTGTTACTGTTGTTTCTGTTTTTCAAGACAAGTACCCCTGGATGTCCTAGAACTCATGCTGTAGACTAGGCTGGCCTCAAACTCACAGACATCTGGCTGCCTCTGCCTCTCCAGTGCTGGGATTAAAGGTGTGCATGCACAACCCTGGGCAGACTTCATTTCTTAATAGAAAATGCTTCAAGATCTTGTCTATGAAGAAAGAAGACTCCACAATTCATCCCAAGGGGTCACTGTTTATGTGTCTACCTTTAAATGAGGAATCAGTGGCTCAGAGAGGTCACAAAGCGCATAGGAGGTCACCCAGCACCCATCTTCATTTCTGTCTTTGCTCACAGCTGTCTCGCATTTCTGTAGCAGAGGTCACAGACTGTGGTAAACCTTCATGGGAAGGACCCTAGTGAAACGGTAATGAAATTTCAAAGTGAATGTTCGAAGTTTAAACATTTTGGTCTGAGCCACAAAGAATAGAGTGGTATGCTAGTGGATGGGAAAATGGGATTCCCATTCTGAGACGAGCATCATCACAGCACATTAGCACACTGAAGGGAGGAACAGAACTTGGTTTTCTTTTTAAGATCTAGGGGAAAAAAAGAAGGGAGGTTTGCCTCCCTCCTTTTCTCAAGTATCATAAGGAGGTCACAAGCTTGGCTCCTCAGGGATGGGAATCAGTTCTCCTTCTCTGTCATCAAGAGCGTTGGTGACACTGTATGTTTAAGGTGGGGCTAAATGCTGTGTGACTCTCCTGAGATCCAGGACTGATGTCCCTAAGCTGTGCCTTATTATGTATCCTTTACCTCCTGGAGGAGTTCACATCTGACTAGCCAGCCAGATGACTTGGATGATGGAACTTCTGGTTAATGTACAACAACTTTTGCCCCTGAGTCCTGAAAGTATAGGACAATATCCAGTCACCAGAGGCAAGCCTCTGTCGGTCATTAATTACAACATCTACACACACATACAGCCATAAGGGTAACATCCTGCCGTTTGCAGGAAAGTAGAGGAATCTGGAGAGGATGTGTTGTTAGTCTCAATAAGCCAGAGAGGAGCTTCGAATACTTTCTCTCAGGTATGCAACTAAGCGGCAGAGAGGAAGAAGATGAATTGAGGGTATAAGAGGGACTTTTGTGGAAGGCCAAGGAAGGCATGGGGAGAAAGGAGAACAGGGTATGGGAGAACTGATATGACAAATGGGAATAAAGGCATGCATGGGAGTGTCACAGCAAAACCCACTGACCTGGGGAATTAACACAGGCTAATAAATAAAATAAAAAATAATTGTAGAAATAAAATATATTTCATTCTAAACAAAACAAAAAGAAATTCAGTTATCAACGGAGGTAGATAGAAGAAGGTACGTTGAAAGCCAGCACCATCTCTAATCCAGATAGGTGACAAATCACCATCCACTGTCCTAGTTTCCCATGAACCATAGCAGCAATGGAGCCTATGGGACCAGAGCCTCAACTCCTCTACAGCCTGGGTTGGAGCCTGCTGCTGAAGAAACAGAGCTGTCTTGAGGATGGAACTCAGCCACCAAAATATCCTGCATCGAAAGCACCAGGCTTTAGTGTATGAGTATCTTCATGTCCTTATTTTTTCTTTTTGCTCTATTTTTTCAGTCTGAATGGCAGTATATAGCCAGAAGGTGGGAAAGGCATTCAAACCCAATTGAGAATTTAATCCTCATGGCACAAGGTGCCCACATGGCTGAATCTTCCCTCACTTCTCTTTTCCATCCTCACCCAGGTAGCTGCTATTTCCTCAGCTTCACAATGCACTACTTTTCATCAGTCCCAGACTTAACACCTTTTGACAGTGGTCTGACTGGTGTGAGGTTGCTAATTCTGCTTGTCAGTTTCATGTGGGGTCCGTGTGGTGTGGGTGTTTTCTGAAGCCTTAGTTGAAGGGGGAAGTCTCTTCCCCAGCATGCGAGCCACTTCCCAGCAGCAGCTCAGATAGGAAGTCTAAGGAGAAAAGTTGCTGTGCTTGTGTGCCCTCCTTTGCTTCCTGCTGGTGAGTGCATCTGCCCTGTTGCTGTTGTAGCTGTCAGTGGAACCTGCTTCTTCCAAGTTGCTCCATGGATTGAAGACCTGCCCATCTCCAGGAATTCTTCAGTCCTTCAGCACCAGATTGGGGCTGCTGAGACACGGAGCCTCATGGGTTGAGCAGAGACTGGTTGGCAATCTCTCCAGCCTGGATCATGTGAGGCACTCCAATAAATCTCCCTTGCATGATTTATTCATTCTATCAGTTCTGTTCCTCTATGGAAGCCTGCAGTTATCTCCCATTCCAGGGTGTAAGTTTCACAGTATTGTTCATGGTGGATGTATATCCTCAGGACATTGCTTAGCATATTGTACATGCTGCTTTAACAGTTTCTGAATGAGAAAGACGATTAATGTGTTTGCTGTCTTTTCTGATGGACTTGGGCCATCCCCAGAAGCAAGACCCAAAGGGCAGTGTGGAGATGCAGGGCTTGGCTTTTTGCTTCCTGCCACAGTCCCAGTTGCCCTACTAACTAGTATCATGCAGGAAACTGTCCACAGGCTATTCTCAGAGTGCCTGGGCTGCAGGCACAAACGTCATCTGGTTTTTGGTCTCATAGATTCATGGTACATCGAGAAAAGTCTTAAGTAGCTCAGCTGGCTTTCCAGGTGTCAAAAACTCCTACAAATAATATTTTATCATAAACCAGTAGGGTATGTGGGTTGGGAGTCCCCAGAGCATAAGCGGTTGGAGTCCTGAAATGGTGTAAGACAGAAGGTGTACCTCTCACAAATCCCAGGACTGCTTCTTTCACTCCTGGCAGCTTAGTGAGATCTATAGAGCACCCCATACCTACCTCATGCACCCCAGTGTCAGGCCCCAGCTTAGGAGACAGAGACACAATTTCTCAGAGAGCCTAGTGAATACTCCAGTAGTCCAAGTGGCATCTGTCTGTTTCTGCCAGATTGCAGCACATCATGAGCCCCTTGCGGAGTTGGAGTTGTTCTTGGCCTTGCCAGGAGACTGCCAGCAACAGAGAAGGAAAGTGGCTGGAGGAGGGAAGGCACAAAGATGGAGAGGCACTGAGAATCTCTCAGGGAGGCAGTCCTAGCTCTCCTGGCATGACATATTCTGTTGTCATTGTCCCCTCCTTGGGATCCCCCTCACTCTGACTAGCCTGTTTTCTTTAAGCCTTGCAAGATGCTTCCTAACTTTCCCTCCAGGAGGTCATCTAGCTTCTGCTCCAATTCTCCCAAGGGCAAGATGCTCATTCCCTTCCAAAGCAACCGATTTCTTCTTTGAAGAAGAAAATTCCAGAGCTGAAAAACTTGCTTACGTGGAAGAGAGGTCTAAGTTTCTGCGACTCCGACCATGTGGTCTGACGTCTGGGCCACGGTGACAAGATAGATCTAACAGGGGCCCTCACCTGACAGACGTTGACTTTGCTGGGTATCTAACAACCTTGTCCTTTCTGCTCTTTAACTGATTTTCCAAACTCTTAGAATTCACTTTATCTTGTCTAAAAATCTCCTCCAAAAAGTAGTACCCCAAGCTGACTACTACTAGTGAGGAAACAGTGTCCCTAAGACAGACCAAGTGATTATTTTAAAATTACATTCTGTACGGTCAGTTTAAAAGACAAATGATGGAGATGATAGGAGATGGGTAGAGGTCCGGAGTAGAATTTCAGGATCTCAGCTACAAAGCTGTTTGCTTTTGGCAGCAAAGTTAGGAACAAATATGTCTTTGTAAGCTTATTCTTATTTTGAAATCTAAAAATAATGTACATGATTTTATCAAACTGAGACATTGGGTGGGGGGGGGGGACGGATAGGCAAGGACAGGAAACAATGAGCAGAGCTTGGAAAGCCTAAATAAAAATTAACAAGTCTCACAGTCAGAAAAGTCAATGGCAACACAGAAATCAAATGCCAATGGTGGCTCCTGACCAGTGCCTGTGGTCTTGGGCTGTTGGCTACCCATTGAGCCTTCCTAGACCTGACCACGCAATTAACTGGCAAGACACATAGAGAAAAAGAGCTTGGTAAGAACTTATTTCCTTTATTTAGTTCATGTGAAGGGGCAATAGCATGTTGTTCTGGGGCTAAGATTTGGACATAACGAGACACAGAATCCATTGTGTTCCTCGTACTGTGGAAGCACACGAGGTGCCATGTCATTGTTTAGTCATCGGCTTCAAGACACACCTCCATCTATCTGTTGAGGCTGCAGTGCTCCCAAGTGACCTTCACCGGAACATCACCTTGAAGGATGTCTCCTCCAGCTTTGATGACGCTTCGGTACCCTTGTAAGCCATCAAGCAGCAGAAACATGTGCTGTGCTGTACAGCCAAGTAATGCAAATGCTGGAAATTATTCTCACGTAATTGAAGCTCTATGTGGACTTGCCAGGTGACGTTCAGGGGCTCTCTGACTGCAGAATGAAAGAGGAAGGCTTCCCATGGCTTCTTGGAGGCTGCTCGGCTAGCTGTGCATGCTTTCTACTGGCATTAAAACCATTTGGAGGGAGCTCTTTCTCCACTGGGCCCATACTTAGGAAGAAATAAGTGTTGAGTCTCAGGTACCACCCAGATTGGATTAGGTGCCTTTAAGATCAGGGCTTGCAAAGGTGATTATGGTGTGGCAGAAACGGACTCCAGCTGTAAAGTGTCAGCTCTCTTCCTTTAGCTGAAGCAGGCTCTGTTCACTTCCTGCAACTCTGCTTTTCTGGTCCTTGTTTTCCCTGAGCGATGACCATTCCCTGAGCTTAGAAGCCATAGCCATAAAGACGAAAACTCTCCAAAATTAAGTGTTGCTTTAATCTCTCCAGACAGCCTAACACTCCCCCACCCACCCCACCCCCAACAGCTAAAAGATATGCTCTGCTCTCTGTTTGGATGTGAAAAAGGAATCTCAGTGGCTCCCTCCACATTCTTCTCATGGGACAAAGAGCAGGGACAGGAGGGAGGATTCATTTCAAAGTGAAAGATGGAGCCCTTAACGGGTGTCACTTCATCTGTGACGGCTTGAAGCAGACGCTTTAATGTTTACTGGATTCTGATCTGAGATAGGATGTCAGCCAGGGAATAGGAAGTGGGAATCGTGAGAACCAAGTGAGGGGGGCTTCTTGCCCAGACTCTTGTGTTCATACCTCCCTTAGATTCATTGTGGGAGTGATGAAAGCTGCCCTTGGGCTTTGAAGCTGGCCCTGGCAGTGTCTCATAGAAGACAGAAAAACAGGGAGAAATGAATAAGCTGGTTCTGACCTATCAGCCCCCCCCCCCCCGCCCCGTACAGTACACAGGACTCAAGTTTGGGACCTAGAGCCCTGTGGGCCAGGATCTATGCCCTTTCCTTAGCTGGTTACCAAGACTCTACCTGGGCAGGGGCAGCCCAAGCTTTAGCTCTCCCTTCTAGAAAGCAAGTGTTCTGACCTAGAACCCTACACCACCTCTAGGGAGGTTGTGATTTTTAGCTTCATCCTTCCTTCCTTCCTTCCTTCCTTTTTCTTTCTTTCATGCCCTGGTGGATTCATTCCTTCTTCATAGGGCTGCAATTTTACTCTCTGCTTCATCATTCTTTTTTGCTTTTTCCATTTCTAGTTATCAAATGATTCCCCATCCACCGCATCCTTAAATATGATTTCCTGTGCACACAGCTGTGAGGGTTGAATTCGAACAGGAGTTGGCTTTGGGTATTCAAGTTCTTTGTTGAAATAACAGTTATTCAGCTGAGCATGATGTTGTTACCTATAATCCCAACTCTGTATAAACAAAGGCAGGAAGATCACAAGTTCAAAGCCCCTCTGGGCTCCATAGTGAGATGCAGGCCAGTCTGGGCTACAAAGTATAACACTCTCAAACATGAATGAATGAAGAAAAGAAAAGATTGCTTGTAAGAATGTACCCCACAAAGTTATTGCCCTCCACTTAGGTAGAAACTAACTTAAAATTTAGTTTTAATCAATTGCTGAACAAGTGGGCAAATTTATCTGAGATGGGAAGATTCAGGCCCAGGCAGACTGTGGGCAACAGCTGGAGGCAGAAAAGTGGATCCTAGATGTCAGGGTGGTCTTCAGGGCTGGGCGTCTTGGGCAAAGCTAGAAGCGATAAAACTCCGTACTGCTCGGCAGGAGTTTGTGTGGCCAATTACTCTGACTTAGCTAATAGCAGAGGCTCCTTTCTCTGCACTTACTTCTAAATCTGAGGATAATATCATCTGCAAAGGCCCATGGGCCTCATTTCTAGACAGGAAAAATCCCCCTCATTATCTTCTTAAATTATTTCCTGTAGGTTCCCCTCAAGTAAAACCACTAAGCTCCTGCCGATCCGGTTCCCACTGACACATGGGAGTGGTCGCTCACAGAAGGACACTCAAGACCCCAGTGTTTGGCAGAGAGAAGAGATTCTGTTCGGGCCCACTGTAAAGAAGATGGAAGCCTTCGCCTAACGATTCTAAGAGGAAGCCGGTAACTGTGCCCACACCCTGTGGCACCAAAACCAAGCAGCACCCTGACCATGTTGCAACAGGCTCTCTCGGAAACAACTAAGCATAACCCACCAGGTTTGCGAACAGCATCAGGAAAGCTTCGGGGACCCTGGTATACGTTTAGACTTTTAGCATTAGTGATTAATAGGTTCCCAAGTTTCCTGAACAGCTTGTTAATTTTCACTTGTACGTCCACGAATCCTCTAAGAGACACTAATTGGAAGGTCTGCCTGATAGATAAAGAAATTGAAGCTCTGTTGCCAAAGTGATGATAGGCTCACAGGGCTGGAAGGGAGCTGAAGAGAGCCAGGTAGAGGCCCACACTGCGGCCCACACTCACGAGATTCTGTCCAGTTCTCTGGGCCATGTTCTCTATAGGTTCTTCTTGCTTCGCACTTACCACAGAATTCTTCCTGCTACTTGTTCATGTCATCTCAGAAACACCCCAGCAAAGCGCCTTCCTCCTAAGGCCAGAATGTCACCCATGTTGGTCTCATATTCTGGTGGTGGTCCAGGGAAGGAAGAAGCAGTGACGTTGTCAGGACAGGAAAGGAGAAGGGAATACTGAGCACTGGGCAGGGAACCACCAGAGAAGACCCAGAGATAAGCTGTCTGGATGTCCCCAAACTGCCCCCAGTATTAGCGAGAGCTGCTTTTGCCATCTACTCCCCAATTCATTCTTTCCTTTTCTTCCTTCTACAGTGCTCTGCACCATGGTAGGCCCTCGGTGCATTCTGGGGAAGTCAGAGACCACCTAAAGAAGGTTAGTTGAACCTGCTGCTCTAGAAAGCCATACCAGAGACCCTTCTGCATTGACACCACAGGGCATACACCCTGCCTGACTGTGGTGGCCTCCGAGTGGGCTTAGAATGACATGGCACTCTTGTGTTCATGCTTCTTTTTCATGACAGCATGCCAATGATGCTCTATGGCGTGTGTGTTGGTGTTGTGTGATGGGCTGGGGGGGTCTTTGCCCAGTTGGGAACAACTTGTACTTTTTTTCTGCTTTAAAGATTTGCTTTTCTTCGTGTGCCTGTGTGTATATGCATGTGTGCAGGCACCCTAGGAGGCCGGAAGAGGGTGTTAGATCTTTTGGAGCAGAAGTTACAGGCAGTTCTGAGTTTCCTGGCTTTGGTGCTGGGAATAGAACTCTGGGCCCCTGTAAGAGCTGGAAGTGTTCTAACTGGTGAGCTTCTCCCCAGCCCCAGCTTGTAGCTGTTTGCATTTTAGGGGAAAGTGTGCTTTGGTGGTTTCACCTACCCAGGAATTTGGGGACTAAATTGATTCCTCTCCTGTTCATGTTAGTTTCACAATCAAAATTCAGCTGAGTGTGGTGGTTCACAAGTGTCATCCTAGGATTTGGGAGACTGGGGCAGGAGGACCAGCCTAGGCAGCATAGAGAGGCTCTGTCTCAAAAACTAAACAAACTAATAAAAGAAGACAAAAATGAACAGCCACAAGCAAACATTCTGTTTGCAGGGTAGGACGATCCCAGGAGGAAAGAAGAAACCCCAGAGAAAATGACTCTGGACAGTTCTCAGCTTATCTAATGTTTTTGTTTTGTTTTCAGACTTCAAGAAGCTTAAGAGTTTGTTTTTACAAGCTTCTCCACCGTCATTTGTATACTAAAACTCTTTGAAATATGTTTCTGTGATAAAAATCTAAAAAGCTACACTGTAATCAAAGTTAGATATTTGCAAATAACCTGTAATGTAAAACCAGACACAACCACGTTGTTTACAGCCTCTCCCAAAGCAGGGCTGTGTGGTGGATTTTTGCCAGGCTTGGGGAGACGTTTCCATTTGCTGTTTTTTTTTTTTTTTCCCTAAATATAGTGGCATGGATGGGTTACGTACATTACAAGTACCCATACAGTGTATGTGTTTTGTTCCGTGTTTTGTCTTTCAAAATTGTATTCTTAGACTTCAAAGTGGTAGGGACTAAATCTCTCTTAATAACTTCTAATTTCTGTTAGTTTTTACCAAAACGTACAACCTGGGTTTATTTATTCTGCTTTCTTTCCAAGAAAGCAAGACAGAATCTCACAACGTGTCCCTGGTCACTGGGACAGTCGACTCTGTCTCACATTAGCAGTTACTTAGCTGGGCAATTGGAGCAATTGAGGCTTCCAGGGAGAAGGCAGGCAGAGGCACGCGGCCACACAATGCACTCCTGCTTCTGGTTGTCTTTCAGGTTACCCAAAGCTGGAACTGATCTCCTTTTTTAGGGACCTTCTCTCCCTTCTCACTGGTCCCCTCCTGCTGGGCACAGGGAACAGTGAGATGGCTCCCACTCACTCTATGGGCCTCAATTGTACTGCTGCCTGAGATCAGCCTATGGTCATGAGCCTGGTCACAAAGAGCTTTCTCAGCAGAGAGGGGCAAAGACAAACTGTGCTGCTGGTGGAACACGGGATGAGGCACAGCAGGAGGATTCAGTGGGTGTCACAGAACGATGGCCTGTGTCACCTTGGGTTGCCATAACAAATACCATAAACTGAGTACATTAAACAACACAAAGCTCTAGAAGCTGAAAGTCAGAGATCAGATTCCACAGACCCACTAAAAGGTGGTGGGTCAGCAGGGGCAGAGACAATGAAGGGGGGGGAGAGAGAGAGAGAGAGAGAGAGAGAGAGAGAGAGAGAGAGAGAAAGATGACTACATCACTATCTGCCAGTCAAACTCCTATAGTCCCCAAGGTATCACCTATGCAGTGTTCACATGCAGATAACCAGGAGGAGCAGAGTGTCCACACATAGGTAACCAGGAGGGGCAGAGTGTCCACACACAGGTAACCAGGAGGGGCAGAGTGTCCACACACAGGTAACCAGGAGGGGCAGAGTGTCCACACACAGGTAACAGGATGGACTAGCCCCCTCAGAGGTGGTGGGAGCTGTAGGGATCCCAGGAGTTCCATACTTTTTGTAAATAGACCTTGAAATAAGGAACATGTTACTTCTTACCCACGGAGCAAGGCACCATTGCTCAGCCTTTCGTCCCCTTCAGTCCCATCCGATGTGAGTGGTTAATTCTAGAGAATGCCCGTGGTAACACAGATGAAGGTAGTTTTCACTCCTCATCAGGGAAGTTTCTTTTCACAGCAGATGGGAACCATGACAGCCAACCACAACTACACAGAATCCAGAGATCAGATGATGAGAAGCCCAGCCCCAGGGAATACATCCACGTCACAACTCCCGCATCTATGGCTTAGGGGACATGTTGGAAGATTGTAAGAGCCAGAATACCAGGAAGTATGCTGTGAATGACTCCAAAAGAATGACTGCACAAAGGACATCTGAACAATGACAATACAGTCACGCTGATGTGGAGGAGGGGGATTCTCACAGGATCCCACCCTAGCCAAAGTCCTGCTGCAACTAAAAGAGGGGGAATTAGCCTTTTCTTAGGACGAGGCCCCTGGTTGGCTATCTAATGCAAAGTGGTCAGTCCTGAAACTATACACACACAAAAACTAAAAACAGACTCAGTGGGCAGTATTTATGTATTTGTAAGTATATACATACATACATACATATATACATATCTTGTTCTTTGATTATTATATATATTCATATTTGTGCATATACATATGCATATATGTATATAATATTTGATTGTTATATAAATATGCATATATCTGCATATGCATATATACATATGTATATATAATTATCAAAGAAAAAAGCTTTCAATTTGAGAGTGAGGTGGAGGACATGGGAGGAGTTGGAGGGAGGGAACTTGCAAGAGGCTAGAGGGAATAAAGGGAAGTAGGAAAGTGCTGTGGTTATATTTTAATTAAAAACATATTAAAAATAAAATAATTGGGTGAATATTTTCTTCTATTTTCACAATTGTGTTTCTTTTTTTTTAATTGTGTTTCTCTTTATAAACTAATTGCATTTTAAAAATATATTGGGGTCAGAAAGGAGCTTAGCAGGTGAAAGCATTTTCTGTCAAGCCTGAGTTTGATCCCTAAACCCACTGATGGAAGGAGAGAACTGACTCTTACAAGTTGTCCTCTGATCTCCACACATTTACTATGTCACATATACCCACCATACACACACAAAAAAAAAAAAAACAAAAAATAAAGAAATGTGGGCATTTCTTAATAAGTTGGTTTTCTTCGTAAGTAAACTTTTTAAAATATTTATTTTAAGGGTCTGGACACAGCAGATGCCAGAGAGTCCTTGCTCTTTATGGCCTAATTAACTAAAATTTATACTTGAGTCGGGGGGATTGTGTTTCATCCCCACCTCCTAAAGCCAAGTACTCAGGGCTCTCACTGTGAAGCTGCCCCACTAGACCGCTGGTCCCCGAAGGGTTTGGGGAGGCTCCTCAAGTGTACAGAGCAGTCGCTTTCCTTAATTCAGTTGGTTCAATCTTCATCACTCTATGGTCCGTGTGGTGCCCCTCACAGTCTTCATTTGTCTCATCCCTACATCAACCTTGGGTTTCCAGTGATGACTGGATGTTGTATTTGGATCTTACATGTCCCCCAAGGCTTGTATTTTCAAGACTTGGTTCTCAGCCAGTGGCTCAGCTGGGAAGTAGTGGAACTTTTAGAAGGTTGGGCCTAGCAACTGGAAGTTTAGTTGTTAGGGGAAGGGAATCATCCTTAAAGGGAATATTAGAATCTTTGCCCTTTCTTTTCTCTCTGTCCGCTTCTCAGCTCTGGATTGACCAAACTTCCTTGCGATGTACTATCATGTTGCGCTAGGGCTCAAAGCAACAAGACCAAGGAGACATGCACTAAGGCCAGAAGCCACAACAAATCCTCCTCCTTAGCTGACTATCTCAGGGGTTTGCCATGTCAACAGAAGGCCAGCAACACGTTTGGTTATCACCCAATCTTGGTTTCAGAACTTGTGTTTTCTTCCCTGTTTTACAGTGAGGATGCAAACGCTAAGGCTTCTCAACAGGAACATCTTGATCCTCAGGACCATCTCAGAACTTCGAATTCTCTTCTGCCCCTGACAATGTGTAAGACTGAGGATGCATGTGTCCTTCATCAGCTTGGAATATGCCCACAGCTGAGGGAAATTGGGAAAAACTGATCCTAGGATCCTATGCTATCCTAGATAGCATACTTGACTGACAAATGCCTACAGGAGGACAGCTCATCTGTTATCCCCAAATTTTGCTAAGTGACATGAGAAGTGTTAAGAAACTACAGAACCAAAACAGAGCTTCCTGTTCCACTTGTGAATCTGGAGTTGTAAACAGCTAGGTTTAGATTCTAATTTTCAAATGTTCCATTTCAGGGAAGTAGGGGGAATGTGGTAGGTCGTCGGAGTCTGTACAAGAATCTGTGCAGCACACCCACGTGTTTGCATGACACCCAGTGCTCCAGGAGCCCAAGGCCTGGGCTGCAATCTGTAGCTGGCCTGCCAAGCAGGGCTGACCTTCTGAGCTGGGGGGCTGGGGCAGTAAAGGCCATCCTCTTTTTCCATAAGAGCAAGGTGAGGAGGGAGAGGAATGGACCAGCCTCTCATCAAACAGGCCCTTTCTTCTAGAAGAGGGTAGATGCATCACATATCCAAGATACTATAAGTCCAAGTCCACAGCTCTTGTAGAATGCCTGAGAAGGGCCTAGCCTCAGGTGTGGCGGTATGGGATACAAAAGAGGCCCTTTTGCTGGGGCTGATGCAAGGCCAAGGTTTTTGAGATCTCAGTTTTACCGCTAACTGCCCTTAAATTTTGTTGTTTTACCACCTAACCTTTCAAGATTGTGATTTCTTGACTAGTGAGAGCAAGGTTAAGCAAAATGATCTCTGAGTTTCCTTTCGGCTTTAATTCCTTGTTATTCTAAGTAATCACCGAGGCAAGCAGTTAGCCAGTCAGGGCACTGGGTCCATGAGGGTCTGCCCCTGTCTGACCTGGGTTTGCTCAACTCCAGGAGTTAAGCATGCTCTGCAGGCACAAATACATGTGCACGGGCACACTGGCAGAACTGATTTTCAGACCTGTTCCTGTTTTCTCTGGTCCAGTGACAGAACCATGCCCTCAGGGTTTTCACAGACCTTGGCTCTGGTACACATTGGCTGGGAAAGTGCTTTGAAAATGAGGAATGAGACTTATTTTTCTGTTATCCAAAGGCCATAGGCCATTTTGCCTAATGCTAAACACAGTCAAAGAGAGAGACCCAGCCACAGAGAGGTGCTTGTCCATGGGGCTGCTCCCCTGGACAGTGCGGGGGCCCTTAGCTCTCGCTTCAGTGCCTGCAATGAATGCTCCGTGTTCAGCCTGGTTACTTGGAACCGACTTTTATTTTTGCCCTCTCGGCCCCAGTGAGAAATGTTGGGAGCATTTATTAGTCATAGGTGCAAGGGCTCTGGGCAGGTCAGCCAGAAGTTGAAACCTGAGGGAGCTGGTGCAGGTGAGGCCTATGAAGAACGCAGGACCCTGTGTTAATTAGAAACACTGGTGCCCTTGACAGGGCCAGCTTGTATAAGCTGTTGAGGCCTGTGTTCACTTCATAAAGATGTTTTATATGGTATTCCTGGCAACAGCTGGACACTTTAAAAGAAGAATAAAAGAAACATTATTGGTAGTGTGGTGGGGAGAGGTTGCCTTCTCCCCCACTCAGGTGTCCAGATACTCTCCTTTCTGTGAGGCTGAGGATGGTCATAGGAGCTGCTTCTGCTTGGTGAGATTTTAGGAAAGGATGGCAGCCTTTCTGAATGCTGGTTTGCTGAGCTGGAGCAAAGTGGAGACAATGATACTCGCCCCCTCGCTCCCTCTTGGAGTTACTTAAATAAAGCAGAGAGGACCGCGCCCTGAAATCTGCCCTGGGCTGGTGAGCACAGGGGGCTCTTTGCTCTTCTGATTCTTAGGCCGGAAATCCAGGGTAACAATCCCAAACCCAAAGCAGTGCTTGCCAAACTCCCCGGGAAATATCCGTGATGTCTGGTGGGCTGAAGTCAAAGATACCTGTCCCTTCGACAGCACTCTGGAGACCGACCCAACATCAGCAGCACGGAGGCTGGGGATCCTAGGTTGCACGCACGCTGCTGTCGTTTGGATGAAGCTCCCTCAAACCCACCTTCCAGTCAACCTTAGCCATTCTGGGGGCAATGAGTAGAGGAAGTTTGAAATGATAAGCCAGGAAGGAAAGGGAGAAAGAAAGGTAATGGCTAGGAAACCATGGAGAAGTTCTCCAAGCATAGTCGTTATAAAGCTTCTGTCTTTCTGCTTCCTCTCAGTTTTAACACAAGTCCCTAGGAGACAAGAACATCAGCTTTCTCTAAGAGAGAAACTGCTCTAAAGGTGTATTCAGCATTTTGAGAAACCACTGAGACGTGAGGGGCAGACACAACAGTGGGGTCTCAGACAGAAACTGGAAGGGGAGCTCTCCCTCCAGGGCTAAAGACACAAAGCGCCAGTGCTGTGGAGCGGCAGAGTATGTTTGTCTTAGCGCTTGCTCTCTGCCAATAAGAGACACTGGAGAGACAATTGAAGAGGAAGAGGCACATCTTCTCCCAGCCCCATCCCTGCTAAATCCTCCAAAGCAGCCCTGCTGGCTCTGCCTGGCTGTGGCAGCTTGCTCCAGTGACAGGGGTCCATGCTAGTTTCTTTTTTTTCTTCACTGTTCCCAACACCCACGTCAATGGCCTGTTTGCATTCCCAGCAGCTGCCTCACCAGTTGGCTGGTAGCCTCATCTCAGAGTCAGAATTTCAGTGCACGAAGCTGTGCCTAGCCATAAGTTCTAACCATTCTGATCACTTGGGCCCTCAGCCCTCAGGGGAAGGCTCTTTTATTCCAGCTTCTGTCTTTTTGCAACTTTAGTGTTCTGGACCCTCCCTTTCATTCCTTCCACATACTTAATGGTGTTTCAATATTCTTAGTTAATCTTTGGAGCAATTTCCCTCATTAAAAAAAGCTGACACTTCTAGTTACTGTGCAGACACTTCTGGTGCAGACAGAGTGGCGGTGTCCTTTACAGGGGGAACTAGGCTATGCATGGAGTCCTACATGGCAGCCTTCTTGGTCATGACTGGGTGTGAGAGCTTTGTTTTTTTTTTTTTTTCCTTCAGCTTATAAAGATCACCCTAATGAGGAAAGGCTGCTGATACTGACACCACAGACATGAGGGATGGAGGCGCCACAGACAGGGAAACGGAAAGCTTATTATAAGTTCTTGAGTCTAAAAGGGAGCTCCCGTGACCCAGCAGGAATCAGCAGGATGGGATGGGGGACCCCAGAGTCTCATTCCAAAGGTCATATCTGTCGTCCATCATGTTCATCAGTGGCTTCTGTATCTTCCCTCTGAGTCAAGCGTGCTGGGAAGAGGCTTTGTGCGGAACAGGAAGGCTTCTGTAAAAAACAAAACAAAACATAAAACAAAGTCAGTAGTAGAAAATGATCTATCCATCAAATCCATAAAGACAATAAGAAGTGCTCCAACTTGGAGAGAGATGACTTCGTTTATGGGAAGAAACTATGAGATACCTATCTTTATTTTCAACAAAGTAAATATTTAAAAATATACATACTGTTGTATATATTTCTCTGTTCCAGCTGGAAACAGTGCTTGCAAAACAGTGTAAACCACAACTGAGGAATGGTGAAGAAATTCGAAGAGAAAGACACATTGCTCCACTGTTGCATGTGAATGGCTTCAAGTTACTGGTTTCCAGTGGGACAAAAGGACATTGTGTCACTGAGGGATGGGAAAGTGGATGTGTGTCTGTTCCTTGAAGCCTGGGCTAGCCTGGGATGAAAGCTGTCTGTCTGACAGACAGACAGTCACCAGGGGCAGCTCCACTCAGGGTCCCAGAGCTAGTAACCCTTTCCCTTGGGCAACTTTCTCTGCACCTCAACAAGGTTTCTTTGATTTCTCAAGGGCAGAGGACCTTCTGCTGAGGGAGCTTCCAGAAAACCCTATCCACATGGTGTGTATCTCATACAGATGCCAAAGTAGCTTTGTAGTCAATATCTGAGAGAGGTTTATGTTTACATGAGAGTGCACATTGTCCTGTTCTATTTGAGCTGCTGTAGGTTTCTCTCTTCACACCTCCTGCTCTTTCCCACAGCACTATCCCACAAGCTTTTTTGGAACCCTAGAGTTACCTTGTGTGGACCCACATTACAGCTGCAGGTGAGAGGCTCCCCTTGTTGCCCAGATGTTATTTGGTTGAGGAGATGGTTTCTCTTGGCATTGAGTGTTCTTTTCTCAACTCTCGGAGCCAAATCCTATTGCACAGGGGAAAACTTCTGCCTCCTGTGCTTCTCAGAAGCCAGAGGACATAGACTCTGGGTAGAACAGAAACAGGAGTAACCAGGGAGAGTCTTCACACTTCTATCAACTTCTGCTGGAGGTAAATGGCAGCACAATGCTCTCCTGCTGATGAAGTGAAATCTGAAGCTTCTCTGAGCCCCCACATGTGCCCTCTGCTGTGGTCTAACTGCCTCACCTGTGAGGTTAGGGTATTTAGGGCCCACCCAAAAATCACATTAGAACCCCAACGTGATAGTTTTGGAGGTATGGCCTAGAGGAGGTCATTCAGTCACAAGGTTGGCGCCTTCACATGTGAGGTTAGTGTCCTTATAAAAAAAGACCCCAATTTGCCCTTTCCTCACTTTCAACTGGTTAAGAACAAAAAGACACCATCTATAATCTACAAAGTGGTCCTTGGGCAACACTAATTCTGGTCCATCAATCTAGGAAGTCCCAGATTCCAGAACAGTGTGACACACACTGTTTTCAGCACTAGTCAGTGGGTACTTCATTATCACAGGCCAACAAATTAGCACTGAGAATCCCAATGGCCTCTGTATCCTGTGATGCTGGGAACATGGCTCTTCCTAGGTTACCTATGCTTGGCAACTATTGGTAATTGCCATGAACCACTTGGCACTCACCAGTAGATTTCTGTCAGCCCGTGGTCAACTGAGCAGATACTGCAAAGCTGGAGATCGCTTCTCAGGCATCTGGTTCCAGCTCTTGCCTCTCCACACCAAGGAAGGGACTGATGTGTGGTGGCTTCAGGGGCTCTCCACTTGTCTCTCCATGTACTGAGTCATACTCTAAACAGAAGGGCATTGTACCCTCTCTCTTCACCCCCACAGGTTCTCAGAGCAAGTTAAACAAACAAAATGACACCATGAAACAGGGGTCCTAATGGCATTTGGAAAGGGTGTGTGAGAGAAATGTACTCCTTTTCTGTGTGGGAGTAGAAGGTAAGGCAGTGATCTTGTAGTTGTGTGCTCCAGGCATGTGCATTTTAATGATGATATAATGTTAACAGCATACTCAAAACAATTCTTTCCACAGAACTGGGGATTGACAGTACCAATAGTACATTGTCCCTAGGGCCTTGTATATGCCAGGCAAGTCCCATACCATCAAACTGTATCTCTCAGCCTAAAAGAATCTTACAGTGGTAATGCCCATTACTAGGGTAGATAGCATAGTTCCTTGATCATATGAGTAAACTGAGGCACAAAGTAATTCAGTGACTCCTAATATTGATGGGTTTGTAATGGAAGTAGAAGGGCATGGGATGGTTCAGAGGGTAAAGGCACTTACTGCCAAGCCTGACGACCTGAGTTCAATCCTCAGAAGCTGCATGGTGGAATGAGAGAAATAACTTCCCTAAACTGTCCTTTGACCTCTGCCTGCACACTGTCCCCACCACACTATGGAAGTAAGTAAGTAAGTGAGTAAAATAAATATATGCCATTTACAAATTAAAACTAAAACTAAGTTTAAGTTTAAGCCCTAGGCTCCCTCTTTTCAGTTGTAATTCCTGCTTTTCTCGGCTACCTAAGTTCGAGACTTTTACACTCCAGTCAAATGCAATAGACTTGTGCTGGCAGCAGGTTTCTGAGACCAGCAGAAACTACAGGAGATCCTCCTTGAAACAGATCATGAGCCTTCCTGAGGCTTATGCTACCAGAGAGTTTCAGAATCCTGATTTGTATTGTGATGGGATAAAGGTCAAGTCTAATGCAACAGCTGCAGAGTTTTGTAAATAGAAGAATTCTTCCTGATTGTCTGTAGCCAGAGTCCTGGGGGGCAGAGGTCAGGGTGTGGGAGAGGACTCATCTTGTTGGTCAGTCATAGAGGCAGTTGGAGTAGCTACTTCCCTCGAAGGCAGTGGACATAATTCCGGCTTCCCAAGGGCAGATATGTGGGAGCTTAGATATGAGAGGGTCCTGGCAGCCCCTCTAACCTGGAGGGCCACACACCTGCCCACACAGGAGAATCACCTGGGGAGTTAAGGATCAGAGCATGCTTAGGACCAAGGCCCAGAGACTTTTATTCTAATTGTCCCAGGGTGGATCTCTGCCCTCTGGCCTTTTTGGTTTTGGTTGTTGTTGGTTTTATAAGCTTCTTTGGTATTTTTCATTTACAGCCACAGTTTAGTGTCAGTAATAGTAGCTGAATATTGAAATTGCCTCTTGCCTGTGTCTTTGGATTCCACATCAAAATCTCTTCCTTTGGCTTCTCACCCTGACACTGCTGAAATAGAGGGAGATGATGTTTAAAAAGATGCCTTTTGGGGGTTGCATTGTGCAGCTCTTTGGGACTAACACAGGCTAGCTTGGGAGAGCTTGGACTGTTGGAGCCGTCTATGCCTTCTTTAGCAAGGCAGGTTCTTCCCTCACTGGCTCAAGCAGCCTAAGGAATTGCATGTGAAATGCCGGTGCTCTTTGGCTACTCTGGACTGGATACTAAGAAACTTTCTATCCCTGTGTGCAGACTTTTTTTTTTTTTTGGTTTTTTGAGACAGGGTTTCTCTGTTTAACAGCTCTGGCTGTCCTGGACTCGCTTTGTAGACCAGGCTGGCCTCGAACTCGCAAAGATCCGCCTGCCTCTGCCTCCCAAGTGCTGGGATTAAAGGCGTGCGCCACCACCGCCCGGCTCCCTGTGTGCAGACTTTTGATTTGCTTTCCAGTCAGCCATCTTTGGCTAAGGTTTGTTCTTGAGACACATGTTCAGAGAGCAAGTTGATCTGCAGAGATGTTTCTAAGTGTCAAGGCAAGAGTGTGGGGGAGATCAGAGGTCTGAGCTGGGCATTCGGAGAGTGCTCACATTCCACGGTTTATGTGCTCCCACCAGGACATGTTTCTGAAGAAAGTAATACTTGAGAAAATTGTCCTCTTGACATAAACCTATAATTTAAAAATTATATATATTTAGAGAACAAGTCAAAACAGGAAGCACATTCCCAAAGTGGATAAAAGTATTTATGTGCTAAAATACCTCCACCATCACAGTAGACCTGTGCCACTAAATTTAAATAAGAAGGAATATAGGAAAAAAAGAGTGAAGGGCCATGTGTACTCCTGCGCTCTAGTGAGAGTGCATTGTGACTGGCAATCACTTCTCTTTGTGGGAGGCTAGATGTCCCTCACCCCCCACAGAAGAGGGCAAAGCAGGAGCAGAGTCTGGGTTGAGACAAGGCAAGAAACAGAGGAATGTGTGTTTTTATGGGAGGGAAAAGTAAAGGACAAGAGAATTAATCTAAAATTCAGAGACTCAAAGAGAAAGGAAAACAAAACAAAATAAAGCCAAGGCCGTTGAGATTATAACCATAAAAGCCATTCAACGAAGATACATTTGCTCAAAAGCTCCTGTGTATAAAAATTAGCTCCCCTGGGGAAAAAGTATCCAGGTCTAAGTCATTTACTACATATCTTCCATATTAATGACATTTATTTATGAATGATTGCATTGTGACCCTGGGCTGGGCTGGAACTCCCAGTCCTGCTGCCTCAGCCTCCTGTGTGGTAGGATTGCAGATGTATACTGACATGGCCAGTTACAAAATGTGTTGATATGTAAAGAAAAAATTTTAATCTGCTGTCAGAGACCAAAAGATCAGGCAGAAATAAAAAAGTCTAAAAACAAACAAAGAAAACTCAAATAATGTGAAACCACAGTCAGTTGTACCAAGAGATAATTGTCTCTGCTTTTATGTGCCCTGCAGCCATACAACTTTTCCTGTTTCTCAGGGGAAAGAGAATCTCAAAGCAGAGCTGGTGTCTGTGAACAGAAAAGGGTGGAAGACGTCAGTGAAGTTTCCCCAAAGTGGCAAACAGCAGGCGGACCACAGTCTGCCAGGACTGAAGGTTCCAGCAGATGGGCAAGCTGCTGAACACCCTTCCCTCACTCTGCTGCCCCTTTGCAGATCTGGTTGTCATTGTGTTCATGTTAAATTTCAGTGAAGGAGATGACTTCGATTAATATCTATCTTCGTGTTTTTCAAACCATTTCTCAGAGAGTATTTTGTAAATAACAGATATGCAGTAAATATTTTAAATAGAGAGAATGAAAAACTTAAATATATTAATTAATGCTATTTTGTTTAAGGGCAAAGGCAATTTTTTTTTTTTTTTAATAAAGCCTAGAACATGGTCGGCATGACTCATCGGATTGCTGGCTGGCTTGTGGGAGGCGGCCTTCAAGATGAGCCTCAGTAGGCTGGGGTTTCTCTATTCACATTCGTGTATGGCCCTTGTCCTGCAGTATGGCTGTCCCCAGGGATCATTCTAAAAACGACTATAGCAAAATGAATGAGACGGTACGTCTCAGATCGGGTCATGAACGCTTAGGAGCTCTGTCTGGCACATCGTCCTGCCTTTCCCTGCATGGTCACTTTGATGAAGTCAGCTGCCATGTCCTGAGCTGTGCTGTAAAGAAGGGTAGAGGAGGTCATTGAGAGTGTCACCAGCCACAGCCAGCAGAAAACTGGAACCTTCATCTAATAACCTGGGAGGAACCAACCTCCTGGGAGCCACGGAATGAGCCTGGAAGTAGACCCTCTCTCCTTCGGCTGGGTAGGGCCTTCAGCTGAAAAGACAGCCCGAGGGGGTAGCTCTGTTGCATCTTAACACTAGTCTTTGCAAACACTACTCAGTAAGTAGATGTGGGTTTTGGGTTCACAGACATGGCAAGTAACTCCTACAGCATTCACCCTTAAAAAGCTTTCCAGTCATTTCATTGCTGTTGAGACCAAGATAACAAAAGCCTGACTAGGACTCCCACGGCCATTAGTTTTCTCCCAGACGAAAGAAGACAGCGGTAATTTGCTTGAAATGATGCTAGTCCAATTTACAAGGTTAATGGCCATTTGTAATGGCCTTTTGATAATGCCTCCGTTATTATCCCCTTTTTCTCCTTAATCTTGAACATCTTCATAGAGTAACTATTTTTATTTAATGTGTAAGGGTGTTCTGCCTGCAAGTATATCTGTGCATGAAGAGTATGTCTGATGCCCACAGAGGCCAGAAGAAAGTGTCAGATCCCCTGGAACTTGAGTTATAGACAGTTGTGAGGGGCCATGTGGTTGAAGGGAACGTAACCTGGTTCCTCTGGCAAGATCAGCTAGTGCTCCTAACTGCTGAACCATGTCTCCAGCACTATGAGATCAGTATTTCTTTCTTTTTTTTTTTTTTTAAAGATTTATTTATTATGTATACAGTGTTCTGTCTACAGGTATATCTGCAGGCCAGAAGAGGGCACCAGATTTCATTATGGATGGTTGTGAGCCACCATGTGGTTGCTGGGAATTGAACTCATGACCTCTGGAAGAGCAGCCAGTGCTCTTAACCGCTGAGCCATCTCTCCAGCCCCCGAGATCAGTATTTCTTTAGCAAGAAAACTTTATCTTTTTGAAAGCAATGAGATAGCAAGGCATTCCACGTGCATTCAAACAGAGTGTGATTTGGACATGGGGGTGAGAGGAATAGGCACAAACAGGCACACAGCAGTTGAGTCTCTCTGCTTGCTGAGAATGATGCAGCAAAATGTTCATTCTTGAGAATCCTTTCCCTTAATTAATAACGATTTAAGAAGTAATTTGGGACGGGGGATACAGCCTGCTCTCTCTTTCCACCATGTGTGATCCAAGAATTGGACTCAAGTTGTCAGTCTAGATGGCAAGCACCCTACCTACTGAAACACCTTGACAACCCCAAAATCAGCTTCTTACTATTACTTTCTTCTTATTTGGAGAAATAGAAAGAAACTCAATTATAAATACAGGAGTGTTTTTCCTCCTAATGATGTGCATAATCCAGCATTGTTTCCATGAAGCAGTAATAGCGCTCCGAAAGATCACTTACATGACTAAATGCAATCCTTGGATATGTGAGTGCTTCATACCAACCAAGCCATTTAGAAAACTCACGTAAAGAATCAGTACTATAGAAAAGAAAAAGAGAGGTTCTCACATTGTAAAATTCCAAACCTCTAGTCTGTAGAGATGAAGTATGCTTTTCTGAAAATCCCTTAAGTGTATCATAAAAGAAAGCATGGCCTTGATGGGACAGTCTTCATGGAACTCTCATATTTGATGGCCACTGTCATTGAATGGCCTTCGGAAAAGCTCGAACACAAGGAGATTCTGTGGAAAGGTCTGTGGTGGGGAAGCTTCAGGTGCTGAACAGTTGTGAAGTCAGGAAGAAATAAGGCTGGCATTGGGAGAAAGAGAACCTTTTCCTCTTTTGAGAGCCAATCAACTAGTGGAGCCATTGTCCTAGGCAAATGTAACTCTCCATGTGAGGACCATTCTCTGGGCTAACACATGGCAACTCTGTGTAGATACGTTTATTCATCACACTACATCCTCTATGTATAATACCGTCCCTGTTGTATACAGGAGACTGGAGATTAGAGAAACACGTTATTTTGGCTAAAGTCATCCAAACTAGTAAAGCATTAGGGTGAGATTCACCCTTGGGTTGTTCTGATTTTTAAAACTCTGGATACTTTTGACTGTGCTCTTGACTTCAAATACAGGATAACTCCAGACCTTCAGTCCATAGCTTCCAGCTACGATGGTGAGACACAATCACTCATGGTCAAGGCCATGAGCCCAGGCATCGTGCCAGGAGTGTAGGAGGGCGAATGAACACAAAGGTCATATAGACATGAAGACCCCAAACAACACAGAGTGTGAGGAAGATCAGAAAGCCCTTTCCTGGGTGTGCCTCTCTGGAGTGTTTCTGAGAGGGAAGTCTAGCCTATGCTATGTTTAAGTCTTCTTTTTGAGGGAAACCACCAATATCCCTTTGACCCTCAGGATCAAAGAAGGAAGAATAAAATTAGCATGAGTTTGAGCCGGTTCTCAGTTCTTGCAATGATTCCCTTTCGTAGCAACCACACACCCCACCCCATTTTATGGACATCACAGAGAAGGTCTGTCTACCTACAGGTATTTATTTACTGTCTACTAAAAATCACATTGTGGACATTTTATCCTGTCAGCCTGTTGTGTTTATAGTGACTATCTTATATTTCCCCTCATTCTTCTGTTGATTTTTCTCCCCATAGCTTCTACTTTCCCTCATTAATCCTCCTAAACCCTGGGAGGTAAGAGTGGGCTACAATTTCCTCTTTATTCTAAAATACTGTTTAGAGTTTTGCTTTGAAATTGCTTTTAGGGCTGCATGTTTGGCTCTCCTAAGTGAACCTGTAATAAACACTGCTGAATTCTCCCCAAATTACCTCAAAGAATTACCTGCTTATCTGGAAGTCCCATCAGTGTAATTTTAAGGGATTTTGTTTTGATTCAGCGGCCCTGAGCCTTTGAACTTCTCTGCCTTAATTCTTCAGTCTTTCCACAGGAAAAGCTCTGCTGAGAGCCGACACTCTGCAATGCGTTTCCTTGTAAACGCTGAAGACAGTGTTCTTGTTTCTACTCTGGTCCATGTGATCCCAGGTCCAAAGGAAGCTAGATCTCCAAGATTAGGACAGTTTAGTCTGGAAAGGAGACTAGTTAAAGGGGGTGTGATTGAAAGCTACTTACAGTCTGGAGCAGGCTTGGGAAAAACAAATGATCCATTTTTGACCTTTCCAGAAACCTGAGGAGGAAACGCTCCATGAACCGAAGGAGGCACAGACTTGAACCTGAGCTGTGAATCCCTTACACGGTCTTTAGAGGTGGGCACTGTTGTTAGTACTGTTCTACAGAGAAGAAAACTGAGATGTCCTCAAACCTCCGTCACTGCTTCCTGGGGGCTGAAAGTGGCCCAGCAATTAGGATGTGTTCAGTTTGATCCCAGAGTCTGCCCTTCAACCCTATGCTAAGGCCCATGACAGCATCTTTACTCTAGACTAGAGGGGTTATGAGTTGCCGCCATGAGGGGCTTTCAGTCAACAGTGGCATCAGAAGAGTTTAGCAAATCTTTCTGTTGTCCCACTAGTTTCTACATGGTCACCCATCATTTCCACAACCAAGCCAAGCAAGAGTGCTGCCCAGGACAGCGCTTGGCATTCCTCTTCCTAGGGTCCGGCTTTTCTGGAGGTAGCACACGACAACAAAGGAGACACACTGGCAAGGCTGGGTGCCCTGGTTAGTTTTTTGTTAACTTAACACAAACTAGAGTCATTTAGGAAGAAGAATTCTCAATTCAGAAAATGCCTCCATAAAAAATCTAACCGTGGGCAAGTATATAGTCCATTGTCTTGATTGATGATTGACGTGGGAGAGCCCAGATCACTGTGGGTGGTGCTTCCCCTGGCATGGTGCTCCTGGATGATTTAAGAAAGCAGGCTGAGCAAGTCATAAAGAGCAAGCCAGTAAGCAGCTCATCTCCATGGCTTCTGTTTCAGTTTCTGCCTCGAGTTCCTGCCCTGACTTCCCTAGATGATGAAACAACCCGTTCATCCCTAAGTTGGGTGTAGTCAGTGTTTTATCACCAAAATAGAAAGCAAACTAAGGCACTGGGTTTAGGTTCTATCTCTTGATCTCTCTAAATCTGATCTTTCAAAACCTTGGTGTTTTCTTGTGTTGAATAAAAATAGTAAGAAGAAATGTATCAGAGGATTCGGTGGAAGATTGAGTACATTTATTCTGATGAATGTGTAGCTGGTTGGGAGGGGCAATGACCATCCCAGATAGCTCTACATGATGATTGGCAAACAGTAAAATCATCATACCAACTTGGACATGTTTTCCCTGTCTTTACTGACAAGTGAATTGGATTCACTAACTATCCACAGGAAAGGGTGAATCTGAAGTTGAAACCAGACCGTCAAGATGGAGTCAGTTACCAGGACAGGTTCAGCTTCCTGTAGAAGTAAATGAAGCCAAGAGATTCCAGGTCAAAAATATGGATGAGAATTTGCACCTTACCAAACATGTACAGGGATTGTGATCTCAGAATTCCTGCTGATGTTCAGTAACTTATGGCCACAAACAGAACTGGAAGCATTAGAGTGTTATAGTTATAGACTCACAGTTGCCTATAACTCCAGTTCCAAGGGATCTGACACCCTGACACCCTCATCTGGATTCCCTGGATACCTGCACACAGGCAACATAGAGATACACACACACATACACACACACACACACACACACACGCACGCACACGCACACGCACACGCACACGCACATGCACACACACACACATAAATAAAAATAAAAACAAATCTTTAAAATCAAATGGAGCCTAAAAAAACACTTTATGTTTTCTAAAACATGAAATATGTTTTATATTTTCTAAAACACAAAACATATTTTATGTTTTAGAAAATACATCTAGGGATTTTTAAAAATCGGTTTTATTTCTAGATATATGTAGATTTATATGCAACTGTAAAACAAACAAAAGCCATAAGAGATCCCCAGGAGTTTATTTTCCCAGTTCTTAAGATATTTGAATGATAACATCGTGCAAAACTTTAGCTCAATATCACAACCAGAACATGACACAGGTAACATTTGAATCACGTCCATCACCAGGAGGATCCCCACCCTGTGGTCCTTTTCTAGCCTCTTCCCTTTCACCCTGCCTTCCCTGAAGCTCCTAGAAACTGCTCATCCATCCTACATTTCTGTACTGTCATTTCAAAAACCTCAAGCTGGGCCGGTTTTAAGTCATCAGTTTTCAATTCCATATGGCTCTCTAGGGGTCAATCTGAGTTGCTATGTACATCAATCGTTCATTACTTTTTATTACTGAATATAATAATATAAACACCTGGATGAGAAATAGTTTATTCAGCCATTTCCCATGGAAAGATGTCTGGATGTTTTCCATTTTAAGGTCATCATTAAGAAAGCTTCTATAATCAGTCAGGCACATAAGTCTCCACTTCCTTAGGGTTTCCATAGTGAAAACTAAATTTCTCTAAGTCATTGAGTATTTTGGTTCATTATTTAATAGCAGGTCTATGACCCCTGCCTACGTATGCTATGTAACACCAGTCTTTTCCATATTAGACACTACAATAATAACAGATCTACATTTGTCTTGGAGGGTGCAGGTGTATGTGTGCATGTGCACATAAGGAAGTCAGAGGGCAACATTGGTGCCCATACCCCAGGATCTACCATCCCCTCACTGTTACTGAGATTGCAAACATCTGCCACCTGACTCAGGTCCTGCTGCTGCTTGAGAGGTGAGCATTTCTCAGGCTGAGGCATCTCCCCAGACCCAGTAGCTACAAATTCTTTAATGCATGTTAGATGCTGATGAGGCAGGAAAATAGAAAAGGAAGGGAAATTCCAGAGATTAATATATGAAAGGCTGATAGCCTTTGGTCTACCCAGGCTTCATTCAACCAAGGGAGCATGCTTAGAGGAAAGCCTTAGTTAAACAAGAGGAAGGAATTATGTTAACGATCCATAGAAGATCACCATAGACCACACCTCAGCCTTCACTCCTTTCTCCTCCTCTTGGAGCCAAGCCACAGGGGAGGCATGGCAGAGCTGTGTCTCTCCTTTAGTGAAATATCTGCCTCCCTGTAAGTAGCCATGTGTCTTTGCACAATTCACTGTAGAAAGGCAAGAGAACCTGGGAAGTTTAGTGCCTGCCTTATGGACTCACATACCTGATGTACAACACTGATATTGGATGTGCCAACCAAGAGAAGAGTGATATGCCTATGATGTGCCAGACACCACGCCACATGCTGAAAGTGTTAACTCATGCAGTCCATCTCTCTCGAAGGCTCCTAGTTTCTGTATGATGATTCTACGGACGAGAACACAGAGGCACTGTCAGGACTTAGCTAAAGACACAGCTAGACGTGCAGAGGTTGAAATTAAGCAGAAGAGGAAGCAGGACTCACAATTTTAGCCACTGTGTTCCTCTTGCCTTTCAAATCTGTGGAGTCTTTACCAAGTCCCTGAGAGAGCTTTGGGGGTTTCAAAGATGACCTCTGGTCTCCTGCCTCTCTGTCCCACCAAGGTTGGTACAAGAAGCAAAACAAGAGTATGGGTTATGTAATACACTTAAATCTTGCCCTCATTTCTGAAGTCTGAGTTGCAGGACATAGTTTAGTGTGAGAGCCTGTTGGCTCACTGAACTCCAAAATCAGTGGACTCACCCCTCCAGTAAGATAATAAAAAACTGCTGAAGGCTACTCAATTAGCAGGCCCGATAAGGCCATACCAAACTTACCAAGTAAAAGCAAGGACTGAAGGAGCAAACAGGAACCGGTCCTTTGTAAAGATGCACCCTCTCAGGGAGCATGAAATTCAGCTGAATATGTGCTTTTCCTAAATGTTTTATATTTTAAAATATGCAATTCCCTCTTCTCAGAAAGGAAAGACCAGAGAGACTTGGCAGTGAGCACTCACTTATGGAATTCCTTTTCCTTATAGGAGGAGAGAACTCGTGGGAGAATGCATCATAGCATCTCAAATTAAGACAGTGTCTAATGCAGTTGTGTCTTAATTGAGTGCTCCAGGTTAGAGCACTATCATTCATAGGAATTTATATGGGCAGAAATTATGTGAAAGGAAGCTAAGGACCATGGCAGTTTCGATGCTTGTCCAGGATTATAAAGAAGTTGCCACAGATTAGACTCCACATCACATTCTTGGTTCTGACTCCTGATGCTCTGCTCTAAGGCAGATGATCCATTGCTCTCCAAAATCTCCACCAGGCACTGTATGAGAAAGAAGAGGTTTCCTACTCAAATAATTTCTGTCTTGTATAGTCACACATGGTAAATACACCCCCCCAAAAAAAATCTCTCAGAATCAAAGCTGGTCCACAAAGAGTTTTTTTAAAAATATGTTTAACTGACTAAATTAAACCAGAATTGAAATAGGCAATAAAAATATTCCTAGAAGATAGAACTTATAAAATATGTATTTTATAAAGTTAAAGTAGAAACACAGAAGATTAATCTTTAGTTCTCTTCCTTTTTTGTTTTTTTAACAGAAGTTTGTGTGTGCATTCATTTTCATTTAGGGGAAAATGTAGGGCACAAATGATAGTTAGTGTTCATTGTTAAGACGACAAAATGTAGAGTTACCTGGAAGGTAGGCTTGTAAGCATGGTGGTGGTGGAGGGGTTGTCTTGATTATATTAACTGAGGCCGGAAGATCTGCCCACTGTGGGTTTTGCCGAGTACGTATGTGAAATGATCATTTCTCCACAGTCTCTTGCTACCGTAAGTTCAAGCTGTGATGGACTGGAACCTGGAACTGTGACTTATTAGAAACTTTTTCTATCCTAAATTGTTTTTGGTAGGGGCATTTTATCACAACCATATGAAAAGGAACTAAGATGTCATGTAACTAGGTCACCTGCTCTTCCAAGAAGCCAGTTGGGTGACATGAGTCTGTTGGTTGGTCCTATTGTCTTAAATGGAAAAACAAATGTCTCCTGCTGGAATTGAAGCCATCACTCTTAAAAAGGAAAAATCCACCCTTTGGTTATGTTTTCCAGCTTTGATTTGAATTTTTGTATTGGAACAAACACTAACAGATTAGTTTAATACAAGACCTGAGAAAATGTCTACAGCAGATACTGCTGTGGAGACAGAGTGGTTAAAATAATATTGCCACTTGGATCAGGGACAGATAAAGAAATCTAGGGCTTGGACTGGGAGATGAAGAGTTAAGAAGGCAGCCCTACACAGCACACACTCATCTTATATTCAGAAATTTTCTTGAAGTAGTGGTCATTCTCTTGCTGCAATTATAACATGAACATTTATAAGGGGAAATGTCTGTTCTCAGAGGAATAGGCATGCTCAATGTCATTAAAATGGCCAAAGCCACATTTACACTTTGCCTTTCCTTGACCATATCCAGTTTAACCCTGATGATTGCATGTTGTGCACAGAACCAATTGCTTCAAACCAAGAAGAAATATGGTGACTGGGTGAAGCAAACTTGCTCCCAAGGTGGATGGGTCATTTCATCTTAAACTGATTCAGTGCCTGGAAAGAGGGAGTCCACATTGTGTTCAGACCCTGATGCACAGGGTGCTTGGTCCTGCTTTGTGTAAGGGACTTGTGTTTAAGGAGGTTATAATTGAAATGGAAAAGAAAGGGGGGGTGAAGCAAAGGAAAGAGAAAGGGGTCGGAGGAGGAAGAAACCACTTACAGTTAATGTGATTACTACTCCATTGGCATTAGTCCTACCATCTTGGCATTTGTATCCTATTTATGCCAAAAGCTTTTTGTTTCTCTAGCCCCCATTTTCTGTTTTTGTGGGATAGACTGGTTGTTTTTAGTATTCTGTTGGGGCTTTTCTGTTGACTTTTAGACTATATTTCTGTGGTTAATCTGAAAATCATAATAAGCACATTTACATTCCCTCCACTTTCACATAATATTTAATACTTTACGGACAGTGTTAGAGCTCTTCTTCCTGAGACAGTCAAGTCATTCAAATTGAATGTGGTTGATTTACCTCTTTCACTCCCTAGATGTCTACTTTCAAGAGTGAAACTGCAAATTAATTAATTAATGTAGTTATTAGTAAGCATAAACTGTAAGATCAGGCCGGCGGAGCAGCCGGTGGCCTGGCCCACCTGCCTTAACCCATTGCCTAACTTATCCTAGAGAAAGAGCCCCGGGACCAAGGGTGGCCTACACCACCTGTAACCTAAGCTCTGTTAATTAATATAAGTTGTTATATTAAGCCGGTAGAATTACCAGCAGCTTGGCAGCAGCTTCACCTAGACCCCAGGGAAGTCAGGGAGTCTGGAATCCCAACAGCCCAGGACTGCTTGGACTGAGGGCCTAGAAGTCACCGCAGTCTTTTCCCCAATAATTAAACACACCAAGACCTTTTAATGTTTTAATGCTTAGCCCTTAGCTGGGCAGACTCTCAATTAGCTACTCTAAATTAACCCAGATCACCTAATCCCAAACTGCCATGTGCCTGCGATTACCTTCCAGCCTTTTCCAGAGGTCTGTCTCCTTCTGTGGCTCCCGGCGTGAAGTGGGAGAATCTCTGTGTGTGCCCAGGGTTCCTGTTCTGATTTCAGGAAGTCCCACCTTCCGATACTCTTTCTGCCCAGCTAATTGGCCATAAGTGACTTTTATTAACCAATCAGGAGAATGCCTCAGAAGGGACGATAACCAGATCTCAGCATTGAATTCAATGTATCAGAAACAATGTTATTAGACCTTCCCTCAATACATGAGTGCTGTGAATGTAATGTAAAGTTAGTTGTATACAAATATGTGCACTGGCTTTTGATATCTTTTTTTACCTTTATCCTTTCTGATGTCCTTTATTCCTTCTAGGACTTCTGGGACTTCATTTGGTATTATTTTGCTTCAGGCTGCAAAATTTCATGGTGTAAGTTTCACTGAAGAGACTTCATTTCCAGGTAAGAAGTCAAGGCACCTCCATGTCTGTCAGCCAGAGAGCTTGGGATAATGCTTTGGGGAGGGGGGGTGTGCCTGTCAGTATCTGTGAAAGAGGCGGGGCCTAAGAATGGACTCTTACCTGAACCATAATCTGGTCTGAATTGTCTGAATTCTAACATTACATGAATGACTTTATTTGACATTGTTTCCTTTAAACAACAACAACAAAAAAGTGTTAACTTGGCATACAATGTTCTATACATTTTTATTTTTCTAAATTTGTTCTTTGACAATTTCATTTATTTATTTATTTTTTTTTTTTGTTTGTTTGTTTGTTTTTTCAAGACAGGAGACAGGGTTTCTTTGTGTATCTCTGTCTGTCCTGGACTCATTTTATAGACTAGGCTGGCCTTGAACTCACAGAATCTGTCTGCCTCTGCCTCCCGAGCTCTGTGATTAAAGGCGTGCCCAGCCTTTGACAATTTCCTATGTGTATATTCTAATATGTTCTAATTATACTCACTC
This sequence comes from Lophiomys imhausi, assembly GCA_907164525.1. Lineage (NCBI taxonomy): Eukaryota > Metazoa > Chordata > Mammalia > Rodentia > Muridae > Lophiomys > Lophiomys imhausi. Next base: position 678,929 of record CAJQZJ010034255.1, read on the forward strand.
CTCCCATCCCTGTCAGTTTCCCCTCCTCCTGACGAATCCCTTTCATGTCTTACTTTTGACACACTGAAGATTTCATTTCTTCATTGTTTCTAGTTTCCATATGAGAAGCCACCCACTGAACTTATAGAATGATCTTAATGTTCTTTTAAATCAAATGTTAGTATGACAGCTCGCACTGTTTGATTATGTAGTGTTGAACCAACCTTGAATTCTGACGTCAAACCCTACTTGATCATTGAGACACAGGGATATTTAAGGTGGCCTCCAGGGCCCTTAACTCTTTTATTCATTTGCAAATGGGTCAGCAGGTAGAAACATTTGCCATATAAACCTGACCGTGTGAGTTCAACTGCAGAATTCCAGGACGGAGCTGGAGTTTTCCTTTGACTTCCTCATACCTGTGCACATGTGTGTGAGAGAGTACACACACAACAAGAACAACAATTAATGAAGACCAGTGTGTGTAGAGGGCTGTCCTTTTTTCTAGATGACTTTCCAACTCTAGGTGCACTTAACCCAGATTTGTCTTGCATCTTGTCCATCTATTTCTCACAGTCTAACTTCTGGATAAAATGCTTCTAAGAAAAGCACAGCCTCCTCCTGCTCTGACGGGGCTGTCGCTGCATGTGGTCTGCTCTTTTCCTTGCTTCTTTCTTTGCTCTAATTAAACTCTTAGATGTGTCCACCATTACAGTGCTCCACCTGAATTCTTCTTTCAGGAAAGAACTGAGCTGCTGCTGAAGTTGGAATCTCAGAAAACTGGAATTCTCACTATTACCAATGGCTTTTCCTGAGTGTGCTCACTGCTTATCATGCATTTTTTCTGAAGAGGGGAATAAACAAAACAAAACAAAACAAAAAAAATTCTTTTTACAAACTTGTCAAGTTAAACGAAGCCAAGACTTGATTTTGGAAAACTCCCACCCAGCCTTCTCCAAACGGCAATGCATGCTGAAACTGAGAGAAAGATTCTAAACACGTGGAAGAATGCATACATGAGAAAGAGCCAGGAGTGTGATTATGAATCTTTTACTAAAATCTCAAAGACCAGACAGTCAGAGTATCCAGCCACACAAAGGGTCACTTCAGGTGGTGAAGGGTGTGCCCCACAGGCCTTCTCCACCAAACCACAGGGCTGAGGAAGGTTAAATATGCCGCTCCCAGCTGTGGGAACAGAGGCCCAGAGCACGGAAGGGCTTCTCTGTGGCAAAAAATAAAAAGATTGTCTATTGAAGTGATTCCCCACACCCCTGCCCAAGGAAATTCACTGCAAGGCCTTCATATTTCTTGGGAAAGATTTTCAAAAGAAATAATGCCAGCATGGACAAAAGGGGACAGATAGATGAGAAGAGTGAGAAAAGTCACCCCGTTGGTAAATTCACTCAGCTCCAAACATTTGCTAAGTCCAATCTTTAAAAATGAAGGATGTTTCAGATGGAAGGAAGAAGATTCCAGAAGGCGGATCCCAGAACCATAGAGAATTATTTCTACGGTTTGAAACCTAATCAAAGAGTTCACACACAGTTTTCCAGATTTATCAAGGTAGACCAATCACTATAGACCTCCATGATGACTATTGGGAGCCAACGGCCCTTTTCGGCTTAATGGCTTCATCTTCGTCTGTAAGTGCTTTCTGAATGGTTGTCCCTGGTTGTGCTTTGGAATATGAGGAGTTAGTTTTACAGATGAAACAATTGAGACAAATACTGTTCAGAGAGTTTTCCTTTTGTATGAATTCTACTTCCATTCCTGTGGGGTTTGTGGAGGACAAGAAGTTGAGAGAGGGTTTCATGTAGCCCAGGCTGGCCTTGAATTTGATATAAAGGAGAGGATGATCTTCAGGACTCCTGATACCCTGCCCCCACCCACAGAATACTGGGGTTACGGGCAGGAGCCTCTACACCACTTGCATTGTTGCTGAGATCCACGGCCACCCTGACTATTGTTTTCTGTGGATGATTCCTCTTTTTTATTTTTCTTACTGCCTTTCAAACTATTTTATTCTCATTGTTTTTATGCAATTTGGTTGTGGTGTGTTTTTTTGCTCTCTCCTTTCTTCCTTCCTTCCTTCCTTCCTTCCTTCCTTCCTTCCTTCCTTCCTTCCTTTCCTTCTTCCCCCTTCCTCCCTCCTTCCTTTCTTTCTTTTCTTCTTTTAATGATTTGAGATTGTTGTGTCTTGGATTTATGAATTTGTAATTTCCATCAAATTTCAAAAATTCTTCAGCATTGTTTTTTGAGTGTTTCTCTCTTCTCCTTAGGAACCTCAATCACAAGGTCCTCTCTTAGGTTATTTCGGTTTGTCCACCCCTCCCTGATGCCCTGTTCATTTTAAAGTTATTCTATCTCTTTGTTTTTCATTTGGGATAATTGTATTGCATGCTCTTGTGTGACTTTTACCAGGAAGACCCGAACAAATGTCTATTCACCCTAGATAGGCATTGATGACAGACCTAAAGACAAAAACAGCTCCACTCAAGTAGAGTTTAGTGAACCAGTGATTTTATTGAGGTTATTTAGAGGAGCATGGTTGAAGGATCCTTATAGGAGTGTGTACAATTCAGTGACAGCTGCATCATCAGCAAAGGCATACCTGGGAGTCCTGCGCATTTTGTGGTTAGCTCTGCTAGTTGATTGTTGCTTATATAACCCAGGCTAGCCACCTTGTGGACACTGTAACTGTCAGGAACTTCTTGGGCCTTATATGTTTCATTTAGTTCCAGAATCTCATGAGCCCCGCCTATCCTTCCATTCCAGTCTAGAATGCTTCAACTCGTAGGAAATAGCTGCCCAAGAGCTCTCAAGTGTAGTAATCTTTTCTGTGGCTGTGTCTAATCTGACGTACACACCACTCCCATTCACTTTCATATCAAACATTGTAGTTTTCATCTCTAGAAGCATAATTTAGGTTTTCCTTTTTGAAAAAAGATACCTTCTTCTGTACCATTTTTAAGCTATAGAACAGTATTATTGTGCTGTGCTGCTAATTAAGAATATTTGTATTTGCTTCTATCATTTTAATGGGAAGCATTTATCACTGTCTATCTTCTCTATTTTTCTGCTTTTGTGTATGCTGAGTAATTAAAACACTTCAAGAGATTCATTTTTATTTTTAATTATTTGTATGCATATGTGTTGAGGGGCAGTATACGCATACAAATGCAATTACTTATGGAGGCCAGAAAAAGGCGTTGGGTTCCCTGCAACTAGAATACAGGCCGTTGTGAACTGCCTCGTGTGGGTGCTGGTGACCAAGCTCTGATCTTCTCCGAGAGTGACACATGCTGCTGACCACAGCGTCATTTCTCCAGCCCCTGCCAGGTAAATTTCATTGCATTACAGCTGTTACTTTGTTGACTCCTATGTATTTCTATGTTCTTGTGTAACTCTTAACCTTAACTTTGTACTGCATTTACATTCATTTTGGAAACATTTTGAACTTTCTGGGTTTCTAAATTTCATTAATTGTGGCTGGTCCCACTTAATTATTTCCCATCACTAAGATATCAGTCTTCCAAGCTGCTATGGGCTGATTCGAAGCCCCATCTCCATTTCCTAGTTTCCCTCTCTGACTGAGACTGAATTGGAGGTAAGGCCCTTGAAAGTAGTGATTAAGGTTCATTGGGGCCATGAGTCTGTAGTTTGGATGCAATATGGCTGATGTTCTTATTAAAAAAAAAAAAAAGACATGTTGGAGATGTCTCTGCCATGTGAGACACACAAGGTGAGTCACCAGAGAGAAATTCCTCATGAGAAGCCTTCATATGTAACTATAGAAAACATATTTTTGTCGTTCTGAATAATATGCCACTTGTTGTTCTGTCTTGAGATGTTGAGCTTGCTAGTACTCAGGTGACTTGTAAGGCCGCCTTTTCTGGATAGCGTGAAAAGCACCATTTTCCACTCTGTGTGCATAGGAGCTGTGACTCTAATCTGCAGGCAAATGGCGTGACTCGGGGCTATCCTGGATGACACAGAGATCTACCTGCTTCTGCCTTCCAAGTGGTAGTAGGATTAAAGGAATGTGCCACCAAATCCACTCGGGTTTGGGGTTTTATTTTTGTTTTATTGTGTTGTGTCTTTAAAAACCTAGGTCTAATAGTTTCTATTCTTTACTTGGTACCCCATTGTGGCAATAAGAATTTAGAGAAAGTCAAGCTCATAGTAGCAGAAAAACACCCTTTAAAAATGACTTTGTATATTCTTAAAAGCAGGACCTACAAGTTCGTTCCTGCATAGTTTATAATTTTGTGGGTCAAATGGGAATGTGCTGTGGTTAATGCGACAGCAATTAGACAAACACCTCCGTTAGCTGTGTACTCACAGTGGCGGCAAGCAAACGAGAAATATGATTTTGCCTTCTTCAAAGGTGCACATTGGCACATCCGTGATGGCTATTGACAGTCTCTTACATGTCTTGCATCACTGTAGAGCGAGAGGATTTCCTTGAATTTATTTGGTCTGTGTACTACCGACCATTTTGCTCCTCTTCAAAACATTTTGAAAGGAAACAGGTCACTAAGAATTACAACTGCCCAGCAGTACCGACAGCAATGCTCTCAGGAAGTAAACACCTATTATGTGCCAGGCACACTGTGCTGGGAGGCTCATTTCAGTAGCTCGCTGTACTGCCTAGTTTCAACAGTTGACTTGATAAAACCTAGAACCGGGTGGGAACATAGTTTTAGTGAAGAATATTTATATCAGATTAGCCTGTGGGTGTGTCTGTGAGCCACAGTCTTGACTGTTGATGTGCAGGAGAAAACGTGGGTGGCCAGCCTACTTAGCATACTGTGTTTCTCAATAAGATGTCTGGCACAGCATGCTCCCGAGAGACCCCAGGAGTCAGAACACTGAATTCTGAGGTAGCATGAGTAGCATGTAGCTGGCCTGCAGACATAGCATGAGTAGCATGTAGCTGGCCTGCAGACAGGTCTGCCCTCTCCATGTCTCTAACGTGCTTCCTCTGCATCGAGACCCTGGTGGTGTGAGTGCCCACTGTCCAGTCCAAGGTAAGGTGCTAACCAATACAATAAAGCAGACACGGTTCCCTGAAACCGTCTCCGGAGTGGCTTACTCCTGTACCTTTGACTGACTCATGGGCATTGCTGTCTTGTTTGAGGATGCCCTAGTAATGATGACATTAATTGGTGCAGGAAGTTCCAGCCCACTGAGGCAGCACTGTCCCCTAGGCACAGGGTCCTAGGCTGTATGAAGACACAGGATTTCTGAGCAAGCAGGCAGCACATCCCTGTTTCTCTCTGCTCTTGACTGTGGGTACACCCACTCGTGACTTCTGCTTGTGCTCCTGACCTGACTTCTTGCAGTGGCGGGCTGCGACCTGGAGCTGTAAACCAAACAAGCCCCTTTCTTCCCTAGGCCGCTTTTCTTGTTACGATGCTTTCGTTATAGTGACAGAAATGAAACCAGGGCACTCACTCTTTTAACCTCATTGAATCTCTGGTTAGCACATTTATTTCTCCAAAAAGAAAGCTGCAAGCATCCTGAGATCCAGAGATCTCATGGGTGCAAATCTCATGGGTACTTAACTCCAGAGCCTCTGCTTTCTCTGAGGCCATATTTCCTGTTGTCCCCAGTGTCATTTTGTAATCTTAGCTGGCCTGGAATTCTACATGCCTGTGCCTCCCCAGCGTTGGGATTAAAGACACACTCCACCATGAGTGTTTTCAGTTTTTTAAATGTAGTATTTTCAAGAGGATGCATTGATATGACCCAGGGTACTCCCTTTAAATGGCACAGATTCTTCTGCCCGCCCGCTCCACCTGAGGTCTTCAGTGGGCTCTCTGACTCCCCACTCTCATTGGGAAGGCTCACAAGATCTAGAGACGTTAGGCCAAGAAGGACTGGTGTGTGCAGACAGCACCCCAGTCAGGAGAGAGAGCTTACTTGGTGAGCCCCAAACGTATGAAGCTTTGTGAGCAGAGTGAGCGTTGTCATGTCTTAAGGACAACAGCCCTGCCCTGGTCCCTCTAGATTCAGTGAGAGCCAAAGAGAAGCACAAAGGCCAGCAAGCTCGCTAGACAATGCCCACTGGACTCTACTGCAGAGGAAATGCCATAGTGGCTGCCTTCTTCCCATATTGTGAAGCCCCTGCCCTTGGAAGGAGTAAGTGAACAGCATCTCCAGGCTGTAGACCAAGCCACATCCCCGAGATCTGGCAGGACTGGCTCTAGCTAAGCCGCTGCCCAAGCTACTGAACAAGGGCTGAGCGTCACTGTGCCATAAAGGCCCAGCCCAGCCACAGGGCAGAGGAACTCCCAGGAACACCCTGTCCCCTGCCTTCTCCTGCCATCTCCCAAGGCACTTGCCTTTGATCTCAGCACAAAGAACTCAGGCCTATTATGAACCCGTTTATCCTCTAATGACAAGAATACAGACAAAAGTAATTAGAGATGAACATCAAATGGCCCTGCCCAGCTCCCCAGGAAAAAAACAAAAAAGGGTCAGGGTGAGTCAGCCAGCTCCAGAAGCAGGAGTTGGCTTCAGGCATCTAGGATGCCAACTTATTAAGCTCAAGGTCCTGTATTTGGAGGACTTCTGTGAAGGCCACTTCCCCAGAACTTCAAAGCCCTTCACCCATTTCAAGTCTCTCCTCCAGCAGTTTCTAAGAATCCCACAGACTGCTTGTTCTCATTTCAGATGCCCCATGGGTTCCAGACTCCTTTTGACTTCCTTCTTTGACTTTGTGGATACATCTCAATATAACCCCTTTACACCATAGTGAGAATTTCCCTCTAAAAACACCTTAGAGTCTAACTGTTGTGACTATATGATATTGCAAATATGAATGGACATGTGTATATTTCCTCAATGCTAAAATTAATTAAATAACAAGAATTTTAAAAGCTGCATTGAGTTCATTGGTTGTAACTTGGGAAGTAGTCCCAGTTTCTCTTGGTCAGCTGCTAAAACACAAATTCCTTCACCCCAATCAGTTAGTAATATCAACCCTTATATCACATACTATGCTTGTCATTAAAGGTATCATCTGTCCATCTCTCTCTATGTGTGGATATACATAAGTTACATGGCCATGAAAGGTTAAAGAGAGTGCAACAGAGTTTAGGAAGCTCGGGGGTCAGATGGTAAGCTTTGTGGACAAGGGAGAGGTCTTCTGGAGGTTGAGCCACAGAGCCAAGAGAGTGTTGGGGAGATGGTTCAGTGGTTAAGAGCTTGCTACCCAACCTGATACCTGAGGGGGATCCCAAAACCCACATGGTGGGGGGAGAGAACTGATTCCATCAGGCTGTCCTCTGACTTCCACATATTTATAAACCCATGCAAAACCACACATACATATAAGTAAAATATAATAAAATATTAAATGGCCAGCAAGGTGCTCATATGGTAAAGGTGCCTGCTGGCATGTCTGATGACTATCATTCAATTCCTGGGACCCACATGGTGGAAATAGAAAACCTACTCCAGCAGGTTGTCTTCTGAACACCGAGTGAGCCATGGAACAAACACACACAGACAGACAGACAGACAGACAGACAGACAGACAGACAGATAGATAGATAGATAGATAGATAGATGATAGATAGGAAGAAAGGAAAAATGAAGGAAGAAAAGAAGGAGGGAAGTGAAGCCTTGGAGTTGTGTGGCTGTCCAGATGACATGCAGGACCTTAGAGGGCATAGAGCTCCCATACACAACTGGGTCCAAATAAACAGTACAATGGATGGATACAATTTGAGTAGGTCATGCCAATGTAGCGACCCAGCTGAGCTTAAGTCCCTGAGATAGCTGGAGTTCTCTGTCTGTGTGTCCTTTACATACACAACCCCCCACTGTGGTCAGATGAAAGGTTTCTGGGACCATTACAATACTATGTGTCTTCCTCTTTATGGAGTCCAGATGAGGGAGTTTCATCCCTCTCTCTGGCTGGTGTGATTACTAAGCTCTGGACCTAATTTTCTGATACCGTTCTCACATATCCATAGGTTCAAATTGGTTTCTGTTTACTTTGATGGTAACAGAAGCATCCTTTGTTTCACTGAAGAATGGGTTATTTATCAATCTGTGCCTCTTGAGTAGTAGCAGGCAAATGATGACATTTACATGCCCACCAAGGAACAGAATCATACTGCCTTTGTGTTTACACTGAAAATGGAGTCAAATGCTTCTTGTAGAATGGAGTCTCTCAGGGCAAGACACAGCCTTACCTTGGCACCAATGCTAGGCAAATAGGGTCCAGGAATACAGCTGTGAATCAAAACAATGACTCCCAGATCAGCAGTAAGGGGAAGGCAGTACCCAACAAAACACTCCAAACTGTCTCTCTGTGTGCTAGCTGTAAACTCCATGTTCTAGAAAACACAGAGCACTGGCTCTTCTCAGACAGGCTGGTTGTCGATGTTCATCTGCAGGCACGCATGCTGCCGCACTGATGTGCTTGAACCCGCTTGGCGCAGTGACTGTTTTGTGATTTGGACCCGTATTCTTGCTGGCTGTATGGATTTTTACATCTAAACTTCAAACAAGTATTGAAATAAAGAAATTTCCTTCTTTATCCTTTCTTTCTTTCTTTCTTTCTTTCTTTCTTTCTTTCTTTCTTTCTT
>CAJQZJ010034255.1:700249-711360 GCA_907164525.1 Lophiomys imhausi
GGGGGGGGGGTCTAGCCCCTCCGGTTTTTGCACAGTGCCCAGTAACTCTGTGTTTTTTATGGCTCTTTTTTCCCGCGTTCAGAATGCGTCAGTGTAGGTAGCCGCCATCTTCGCTCCTGAAATTCTTATTCAATGACCTCGGAGCTCTCCTTAAACTGTGTGGGCTTTAGTCTCACCATATTCTAAACCCAATGCATTAAGTAATCCGACTTGTTACAGCAGCATGGAAGGCCCATTAAGGGAAAGCTATTTCATTCTGCTTAAAAGAATGGAATCTATTTCTGAGGAGACATGCCATTGTCTACTGTCTCAAGAGTTAATCCAGTTGGGCCTGTCAATCACCTGGCCAAGGGACCACCAATAAGAAAGGCTGAATCTTCTTGGGGCATGCTACAGAGTTGGAATGAATAATTATCCCTTCAGTGAAATCATTTACAACTTTCTTGTTCTGTGAGTTTTCCCTTAATCTCTAACAAAATTATCCTTAGGATTCCTTCTAAGTCTGTTCTTAAATTGTTCTATTAAGAAGGCTAGGGACCCTGAAAAGGGACCTCAACTTCCCTTGTAACATGTGGCACCACAAATGAGACTCCCCCAAAATCTCAATAACTCTATAGACAGAAAAGACACTGTCAATGAGTGTAAAGATTTGCATTCTAATTCCTTATTATCCTCACCTCCATCATTTTCAATGCTCACGTGCATGCATGGCCACATAGCAGCAAAACAAGAATGTCTCTCCATGTGCTAACAATCCATTTGCGATACTGAGCCTAGAGTGAGTGCTCTTTAAAATAACTTCATTATTGCCTGAAATAAGGCCCACTGTTAATATTGACAGGTAGAAACCAGTATTCTTTTCATGCATTTTTCAAATGCCATCCCTTCAGCACTTTCCATGGCCAGAGGAACATTTTGTAGTCAAACACTTCCAGGAGCCCAGTAGAAGGTCATGGTTGAGAATGAGATCTTGGTAAGGAGCCAGCAGTGCTTGACCCTGGAGACCCTAGGGTTGGCACTGGCTACCATCTAGCTCTTGAATGCACTAGCAGGACCTAATCTGCTCCTTGTCTTCTCTTGGTACATGCCTCGACCTGATGCTTCAGTTCTACAATTTACATATTTGTCTATGCCATCCATCTTACCTTCATTTCTGTTATTGTCATAAAATTTTCTTCCAAAAGTCAATCCAGAGAAGCAAGGCTCAAAGTTGCAGGTTACGGTCCATCTTCCTGAGGAAAGTCAAGACAGAAATCCAAAGCAGCTAGACATCTGGAGTCAAGGCAGAGAGAAGTGAATGAGTCCATGCATACTTACTCTTTTCACTCTTAGGACCCAAACCTAAGAGACAGTGATGCCCACGATGCCACGATGGGTGAGTCTTTGCACCTCAACTAATCAGGACAATCCACCACAGACATGCTGACAGTCCTACCGAGTGCAGACAGTCCCTCACTGAGACTCTCTTTCTAGGTGACTATAGATTGTGCTACCTTTACAGTTAGAATCAGCCATCGCACCATGTTAATTTTTCTAAAGATAGTATTTTTTTTTAAATGTGCACTAAAGTTTGTCACAATCTGAAGCATGCATCAAATAGGAAGGAACTTTTTTTTTTTTTTTTTTTGGTAAAGTTCTGAGAGTTATGTAAGGTTGTCTTCTGTGACTTTTCAGGGACAGTTCCCAGAGCTGAGTTTGGCACCCAAGTGCCAAACTTTTTAAAATCTTTAAAAATTTGAAATCTTTAAAAATCATTCGACACCAATATAGAATCTTAAAAATAGTATAGAAAAAGGCTGATATTGACTAAATATGCCCAAAAGTGTGTCTGTCTACCATCATTCCTTTGTGGACTAGGACCTCAAACTGTAACTGCTCATTTATGAACATCTTGGAGGCATAAACGGGACACCCACTGAGGTCACTGAGAGTGGAACCTACTTATGTCGCCCTCTCTGCTTTCGGGGTGAAGATCAAAGCCTCCGACACACTCTGCAAAGTCTCCCACCCACCCACCCCACCCCACCCCCCCACCCCACCCCCGCCCCAACTACTCTGCCTGCCACTCCAGAGCTGTGGTCCGGCTCTTTTCCCTGCCTTTACCTTTTGTAATATTCCCTCTCACACAGCACTAGTCCCTCAGCCTCTGCTCACACAGTTCCTTCTGCTTTGTTGATATTCTGCTTCTTAAGCAGCCTTCAGAGTTAAGCTTGCAGAGAAAGTTCTCAGGAAAGAATTCCTAGAATTTTTGCCTGGAGCAAATTTCCTGCAGAACACTGCTGGTGTCCCCTGTATCCTTCCGGGTGGCATTTACTGATTTCTGTAATTATATAGTTGTGCACACAAGGTGGGGTTGTTGTACTCCCTGCACTTCTATGCCTGCAATGAAAAGCATACTCAGGGGGTGAATGGGAAAGGAAGATTGTTTGGTTGCCTCTGGGATGCCAATGTTCTTCCTGGATCAAGTCAAACTGCCTGAGATTGCTCTGTAGTCTAATAATCTAGCTCCTTTGGGGGCTAATCATAGAAAGTCTCAGGGAGCTACCACCTTACTCCCTTACTCTAATAGTCCTATCTCTTCATGGATGGAGCTGTGGCTGGCTTGATTGCTGAGTGAATGATAACGAATGGGGTATAACCAAGGTCTTTCCCTTGCAAGTAGAGCTGTTTTAAGAAAGTAGGCGTTACACTCTGTCCCTGTGGGTGTCTCACAAGAGCAGGTTATCAAAGGCCACGGTGGTTAGCCTTGCCTATGACTTGGTGAATTCTCAGGGCCTGGGGTTTACTACTCTAATATTATGTTCATTCCTGGTCTAATGTAGGCTTCTCTGCCTCAGTCTTTGGCGTCAGAACCTGATGGTTAGTCCACACAGTTAAAGCCAGAGGCAGCTTGGTCTCCATCTCCTACCTTGCTGTAGATGCACTGGGATTACAGACTCAAGCCACCGAACTTGGCTTCCGTGAGTTCCACCGGTTAGAATCCAGGTCCTCCTGTATTTGTGGGAAGCATTTTATATAGGAAACCAACTCTCCAGCCTGAGATTTCATGATTTTTTTTTTTTGTCAAAATAGAGTTTTGGTAATTGACTCCCACGAATGACCATAATTCAAAATTCTGTCTTCAAAAACTTAAAAAAAAAAAAGAACTCCCAAGTCCTGCTGTGGTGGGTACACACCTGTAGTCCCAGCATGGGGGCAGGTAGAAGCAAGAAGGCCAAGAGTTTGAGGCCAAAGGAAAATTTTCGGATTGTGGAGATGTGAGCCAAGTCAGCCCAAGTGTGGCATTTGTTTGGACCTTAGGAAAGATTGTGAAGGAAAAACAAGGGAAGGTACAGGTGTTAAAGGCCTGGACTGTTATAAAAGTAGTTGCTACTTAATGAGAAAGGCAAATGGGAAGTGGGAATCATGGGAAGGGGAATGTACTAGGGAGGTGAGTTCCAGGCACTGAAACCAGGAAAAGAATTTGAACTGTCACCTGGATACTTTAGTCTGGAATTCAGGATGGACCACTGAAAACTTCTCCCACTGAGTGACAATCTAAGTTGAGCTTTTCCACAGAAACAGGCACGTGTCTTGGCCCTGGAACATACTTATCACTCAGGAAGGTCTTCACTAGTCGGTGAGACTGCCGGCAGCTACAAACCTGTAAGTCCCTTGGAGGAAAGGACTTTACCCTGTGCCTAATTTCCTGGTCCATAGAATGTGGTATAATGTGTATACAATCTTACCAGAAAAAGAATCTGCATGTGTGAGCCCTGAGGTGTTCAGTTTTGTTTCACTGAATGCTACACATAACTTCAGGGGTGGAAGCGTGGGCTTATAGTTTCAGGCCAGGGTCAACGAACGCCATGGTTTTGACCCAAGGCAAGATGGCATCACAGCAGAGAGTGGGCGATTAGAACAATCATCTCATAGTGGCAGCCAGGAAACAGAGCTGAGTTACAAGGAGAGGCTGGGACAGTCATAACCTTCAAAAGCCTGCCCCCAGTGAGCTACTTCCTCCAGTTAGGCCCCTGCTCTTAACAACCCACTAAGCTATAACTGTGTGAATGAACTGATCCATTCATGAAAGTTCAGGTAAGAATGTAATGCTAGAATCCAGCCTCTGCTCAGGCCGCAACATCTTCAGCAGCCTTCTCCCTTCACAGATGCTGAGTCCCTAGCTGATAGACATCCATCAGTCAGTATTTCTCACCTGGACACTGTTTTAACATCAAAGGGCCTCTGATACATCCTGTTTCCCTGCTGCCTGCCTGGGAATCAGAGAACCTGGCTGTGGGTTCTTGCTTTCAGCCTCCCCCATCCTCAAAAGTATAAGAGGCCCTCTCCTCCAATAGGAGGGCTTTGATTCTCTTCAGAGACCCCACATACTCTTCTTCATACTTTCTGTCTGCCATCTGTCCCGGGCTCTGGGGCCTTAACCTTCCTGGGAACCCCGCTCTACTATTGCTCCTCTGTCTGTCCATGGCATCAGTGACCCTTCTTATAGAGTCCTTATTTCCCAGTAGTCTGGCTCAGTGTCTCTTTGAGCCAGCAGCTCCATCCAAAACCTGACAGTTAGAACTCTTGTGATTCAATAATCTTTCAGTGATGAGATGGAGGAGCTGGGGACCAAACCTTCACCACTGAAGGAGATAATTCATACTCAGACTCTAATATGCCCCAATAAATAGCCAGACTAAATATAGGAAAAATAGGTATCTTACCAAACCTAGCACATTTTTTGTATACATTTGTTTTTTTCAAATTTAAAAAACTGCATTGTAACTTGGATAACAAATTCTCAAGAGAAGCCAGTAGGACTCTTGGGAGGGAACGTATACTCCAATGACACACTAGATTCAGAAGCAGGTTTTAAGTAGATAGACTTTTGTAGAGTCTGGACTATATTTTAAATATAGAAACATTGTAAGAGACAAAAATTATAATTTAAGAAATTATCTCTACCCTCAGGAGACTTTACAATCTAATTGACCAAGTTAAATTAAGTTAACTGAAGTCGTAGCACAGTGCATGCCTCAGTGTGTGTCTGTCTGTCTCCCCTGGTCAGGGTTTCCCATCACTGTACTGGTATCTAAGGCCAAGGAAACAAGAAGAGAGAAAGTAGAACTAGGAAGGGTGTCCCTGCGGAAAACAACCATATAGTTTGCAGTGAGGAGGTCTTCCATATGGTTACTTTGCTCAGATTGTCAGCTTTCTGTTTCACTCCTTTGTGCTTCATGAAGTTCTCCGTGGCGCTGGTCTCTGGATGTGGCTGCACTGAGTTTTCCTGGTGCGTGCATGGTCAAGAACTCAATGGATCAGGTTTCTGTTGGCCCTCTCTGGCTCATACTCCAGGAAATCAAATCCATAGTCAGGATCTTAGACACTAATCCCAAGCGGTATGATCATTGTCTTTAGAAAGGGCAGTTCAAGTTTTTAAAGTGTAGCCCTCACTGCAGTCCATCTTCTTCACAATGACCCTGGCACAGAGCTGAGCTCTCCAATCTCTTGCAGGCAGTTTCAAAGGAATCATCTGTAGGAGTTCTGCCCACGTAACCTCTGGAAAACAAATGTACACTCACCTGTTTCTTAGTTGCTGTTTATGGAAGTTGTTTTGAGGTAGGTCTCAAGTAGCTTAGGCTGACCTCAACTCACAAAGTTGCTGAGAGTGACCCTGACCCTCCTCCCTGAGCCTCATGGTGCTAGGATTCCAGATGTGTGCTACTATGGCCAACGTTCAAGCAGTAGATTTCTTACTGTCCTGCCATTAATTTAGTGCTAAGAATATGTAGTGATGTTTGAAAGTTCTTTGCTTACATGATTAAATATTTCTTACTAGGGACCAAATGTTTTTGCTTAAAAAAAAAAAGAAAAGTATACATGACCAAGGAGGTAGTTCAGTGGAAAAGAATGCATGCTACATAGCGTGTGAGGTCCTGGGTCCACATAAGAAATTGTGTGTGATCCAGCACACTCCTCAACCCCAGTGCTGCAGGCAGAGGATGAAGACAAGAGGCTTGGTGGTACAGTGGCACGTGCTGGCTGCCAACTTAGCTCCAGGCTCAGAGACAGACCCTCTCAGGGGATTAAGGGCATGATAGAGGACACCCTATGTCCTCCTCTGACCTCCAAGCAGCTGCACACACACACATGTGCACATGCTATACACACATTACATATGTGTATATACACATACACATATACATATTCATACACATGTGTACAGACATATTGATAATACCACACACATGTGTGCCACACATAAATATCTACCATAACACATACATAACACAATACAATCACATGTGCATATATCACACACATATACAACACACATATGTACACATACATATGCATATGGGCATATGTCACCATATGTTTGTATGTTTGATATATATACACACATACATCATATACAACATGTGCACACATGCATACATGACACACATACACACATATACCACATATGCACACGTGTGTTCACGTACACCACACACACATACACACCTATAAGTGATAGTATATAATTAAGCTTCTAAAAAACAGAGGCTCTCGGGCCACTGATGAGTTATTTTGGATTTCTAAGTCTGTTGCTTTAGGAGGGCTGAGCAGAGGGATGCTTTCAGGAGTTCGTTTTTAAATGGCTTGTTTCACTTTTTATTTCCTTTCCATGTTCATGGCCAGCATCAGGAGCCTCTGCCATCTGAAATGTCAGCTCTCTAATGTTCTGTTTAGACAGAAGTAAAAGAAGACAGATTTTGGTAGAAAGCACAAATTGTAAAAGATAAGCTCTTGAGAGATGTCTTCCTTCCCCCACTCCCTGGCCGCCTCAGGGCTGGCAGATAGGCATCAGGACTCTGTGTGTTTTGGGGTATGTTCAGAGATAAGGGCCACTCTGCCATGGAGAAGGAATGAATGGAATTCAGCCATTGTATTTATTACTGGGGTTTCAGTTTATTAAATTTCCAGAATGTTCTCTCAGTCATATTAAATGTGAGCTATTTCTTTCTCCCTTGAAGCTCTCTGATTGCTACCCATTCCACAAATTCCCCTATGACTTTCTTAACTGTTTCCCAGGCTCAGTTTTTTTTTTTTTAATTAAAAAAAAAAATTCACTGCCTATATTTTTACAGCAAGTTTTGGGGTTCAATGTTAGCTCCTAGTCATCATTCTTAAGAGTTTTTGTAAAGCTATATTTTTATAAATTACTTATTTTTCCACAATTTTGAGGGGTTTAAGAACCCCTCAATATATGCCACTAACCTAAGAATATGATTAGAATATGATTGTTGGGCTAATGAAGCTAATTTAAATTTGACTTCGAAGCCTCCCTCCTGGTTCCCAGGCCTCTAACAATGGTAGAAAGACAAATGTTTATTTTTAAAGCTTGGAATGATTTAGTTGACTTTCTTTAACAGTACTTTCCCCATCTTCTGAACTTACAGCATCAGATAAGAAGAGACCACTAGTAAGAATATTAGAAAGTCCAGCTCCATTTTTTGTTTTTTGTTTTTTTTAAATATACTTTGCTAGAAGCCAGCGAGAGCTTGCATTCCTTGATAGGCGTACTTAAATCATCACTTTGCTCAGTTTCCCATTCGTAGAAGTACTCAAGTCAAGATCAAAACCCACAGGGGCTGCTACCCAGGGCCAAGGAATGCGCTCAGACTTGGGCCATCATTTAAGAAACTCTGTAGGATCAGGAAAGGACTGGGGATGAGGTGCAGCTTTTCTCTTCTGATGTCTCACTCAGGGAGCAAGTTCAATGCAGAGTCAAATAAAAAACTAAATTTTCATCAATCAGACAAATTCTAAACAGCTTCCCATTTCCCCTGCTGCTTCTAGGTACAAGAACACAGGGGATACATGTAGATAAGTCTTCCGAGCAATATAAGGACTTGTGATTGTCTTGAAGATTTTCATCTGAAAATCACCTACACATTCCAATGTAATTGGAGGCAGTCCCTCCAGCTTCCTTCTTCACAGAACAACCCGTGCTGTTGTTTCTTCCAGAAAATATTTTAGGTAGGTTCCAATAAAGTATACATAAACAATAAGGCTGTTAAAATAGAAAATCAAAAAGCATATAAAAAGGGAGTTTTAGAATAGTTACTGTAACTGCACATTAAATGTAATTCCGAGCTTCCTGGCCATGTGGGGAAAGAGGAAAAACAATGAGTTGCATTGTTTTTAGTGTTGAAGGAAAAGAACATGCGGCTGTTTTAGCAAAAAAAAAAAAACAAAAACAAAAACAAAAAAAAATGCCTATTTTGCCTCACTTCTTATGTTTAATGTGTCCTGTCCTGTAAACCCATACACGCTTCATAGAAAAGGGGTAGAGGGCCTTCGTGGTTTTTTTTTTTTTTCAAAATTTGGAAGCATAATAGTAAAAGTAACCCAAGAAAAACAAAACAACAAACAAGCTAACGAATCTGCTTCCCTGAAAGGTAGGGAAACCACAGGGGTGAGGAAAGAGGATCTCAAGGCATCAGGAAGCATATGGTGTGGATTTCCTACCAGATATAGCAAATTTGATGCCGCTTCATATATGTATGTGAGTGTGGGCTTTCATTTGCTTTGAATAATAATAAAAAAATATAATGACAAACAATGTCTTTCACTTTCTGAGTTGTGAATTTTAGAAATTCCGAGGAGATGGAAAACTTGTGAAGTGAAGGTACACATGAGGAATATAGGGCTAGAGAGATGACTCAGTGGATAAAGTATGGGGACCTGAGTTTGAGTACCCACTCACCACATAGAAGCTAGATGTGTCCTGCGAGCATCTGTAACTCAGCTCTCCTTTGGGGAGATGGGAGCCAGAAGCAGGAGGATCCACAGAAGTTCTGCGGCCAACCAGCTGCTGAATGCAACAGACAGATCAACAAAGAGACTCTGTCTCAAACACGGAGGACACTGAGGACTGACACCTGAGGTCACACACACATACACACACACATACACACTCTGTCTCTCTCTCTCTCACACACACACACACACACACACACACACACACACACACACTCATACACACTCAAGCATGTTCACACTCTCACCTATACTCACACATACTTTCTCATGCATAATTACACACACACATTTTCATACACGTGCATAGAGTATTAAAAATAATGAGTCCCTGGATGTGTTTGATTTAATATTGAAATAATTCATTTTTGTATTATTGTAGTTTGTGACAGGATCCATGTCTTGTCTGGTCTTCGCTTTCGAAAATAAAATAATGAGCATCGTTATCCAGGACTCACTGAATCAGAAAAGGGCAGTTCTAAGTATGTGGTGGTCAGAGAATCATGATGTGGAGAAATATTTGGGGGCCTGTCTGGATGTGATGGAGCCTACAGCAGAATGGCATCTCTGAAGGATGGTATCTCACACAACTGCTTGGGATTTCTATTCAGCAGAAATGCAGGATGTCCAAGGACTAACCCAAAGCCATTGGAGAAACAGTGACTAGACCCCCACCCCAATTTAATTTATCTGAAACCTTCTTTTCTACAAAGCTGTGTGCCCTATGTAAAGTAAGAACTACTGCTGAGAGAGCTAAAGATGGGCATCGATTTGGCCTATGGTTTCTAAGGTTCACTGTTCACATCAGAAAGTCATTCACCAAAAGGTACCATGGCAGACTGTACCAAGATTGATGCTCGAGGAAACA
Organism: Lophiomys imhausi; assembly: GCA_907164525.1. Classification (NCBI taxonomy): domain Eukaryota; kingdom Metazoa; phylum Chordata; class Mammalia; order Rodentia; family Muridae; genus Lophiomys; species Lophiomys imhausi. The sequence goes on from CAJQZJ010034255.1 coordinate 709,908, forward strand.
ACAAATTACAAAAGAGGGCTGTGTTGTTCTTAATTTTAAGTCTTCAAATGGTTCCCTCATTTCTCTCATAGAGCTTTTCCTTGGGTATGAGGAGATGGCTTACAGGACTAAGCACTTGCAGCGTGAGTGGAGGACATTACTTCAAATTCCCAGAATCCATAGTATAATCTCAGTACTCCCAAAGCAAGATGGGAAAAGCCAAGGAAATTCCTGGAAGATTATAAGTGGTTAGCCTGGTGCACACAGCAGTGAACAAGAGATCTTGCTGCAAGCAGGGTGGAAGGCAAGGACTGACTTGCAACTGAACACCAACCACGGCATGCATATGCTGCCTGCCCCCTCCCCACAGTAAGAGAGAGGGAGGGAGAGAGAGAGAGAGAGGTGAGGAAGGAGGGACAGATGGAGGAGGGATAGACTGAGACAGAGAGAGACATACAGAGAGATAGAGACAGACAGACAGACAGACACAGACAGATAAAGACAGAAACTCAAGAGACACAGAGCAAGATATGGGAAGTATAATTATTTCCTTAAATTCCAAGAGTAGTTACTCAATTTTTCTGTAGATAATCTCTCAAACACTACAAGGTCTCAGTTTTTACAATGATCTGTCAACTATTAAACATTTATTGAAGTGTTCATTCCTTCAAGCATTTGCTACATATTCTTAAAGCAATCTAACAACACAAACCCCCATAGGCTCTTCTCCCACCTCATTCTGTGACTTGTCACTGTTTTCCTTGGCCTGTGTTTTGTGTCTAAGTGCAGTTCCACTCTTCCCTCACTGGGATTTTACTGTTTGACTAGTTTTGTTGTTGGACAACTGATACTTATTAAGACTTCCTCTCTTGTTCACAATGGCTCCTTATCTTTCAGCCCTCATTTCTTCACTTTTGCTTATTTATTAAATATTGCTGATCTGCCATCTTGCCTTGCTATGACTCAAAGGCAGAACAGTGAGGATAGAAATACAGTTGGAAGATTGTCACTCACATTGCTTTAAGTTTCATTTTGGTGTGACAGAAAAGGAGGAAAGTCATTTTCTTTGTGGGAAAAAAAAGACAACAAAATTGTTGGTGTGAGAAGAATGGCGGTGCATAAAAATACTTTGGTGGCCTGTCTGGACACTGATGGGGACAGCAGCAGCAATGCTAACTGCTGGCCAGAAAGCCAGCTGCCTCATGGGTTGATGTCCAGCAGCAGACAGAAAGGAGCAAAGTGGAAGCTGTACAGAATTCCATGGGAACTAGTGGGTTGGCTCACTGAATAAAGGGTCTTGCCACACAAGGTTGGCAACCTGAGTTTGATCCCAGGAACCCACTTACAGTTGGAGAGAACTAATCCCACAAAAATTGTATTTGAACCTCCACATGCACACCGTGGTACACTAGCCACCCCAACCTTATACACACACACACACACACACACACACACACACACACACACACACACA
>CAJQZJ010034255.1:711370-726671 GCA_907164525.1 Lophiomys imhausi
ACACACACACACACACACACACACACACACACACACACACACACACACACATGCACACCACAAATACTTTTTTTTTTTTTTTTTCAAATAATAAGGGAAGAATTCCTAAAGCTGAGAGGCTGGGGAACATTTGCAGGAACCCAGCATCCATGGGACAGTGTATTGTCAATGAGAATAATTCAATGACCAAAATGACTAGGTATGTTTTCCAAATATCATTGTCTCAAATTCAAAGTGAAGTCAAATATTTCTCTTCTGGGTAAGACATGATGTATTCATTAGCTGCCAGCCCTCAGGACAACAAAAACACACTCACAGCAGTGTATGGTGGAAGATGTGCTTGAATCCTACAGCACTGGGTCGGAGGTTTTGGGGTTCACACCCAGGGTGGGATAGAGAGGAGCAGGTGAACAGAAGAAAAGGCCTGATTGGTCAATGAGGCCTTGATCAGACACAGGACATTGCAACACACAACTAGGAGGAACCAAGACTTTAAGAATCTAAAGACGGTAGATTCCTCTTATGCACAGTGCAAGGCGGGCTGTTTACCCGTATTTAAATTTTGAATGGAGACAGACCCAGAATTTAAAAGGATTTGGAAGCACTTAGGATCTTGCTGTTCTGAAAGCAGTCTGGCCTTGGTTGCTCACCTGTGAAGTGGGAAGAATACCACAAGGAAGACGATGGATTGCCTCGGTAGGCAAGTTAGCTATTAATATTTATCAATGACTTTGAGCAGTGCTGAGAGAATGACCTTAGCTCAGGGGTCATCAGCTCATACAGATCTCATACTGATACAAAGATTCAGCTAATGTCAGCAGTTAGGCAACTTCGAGGTTTAATGGCTGCAAACAGATAATAGTCCCAAATTTCCTTACACACTCATTGAGAGGCAGACCTCTATTCTTTCCTTTTGGATTGGCCGAGGCCCTTTGCTGCTTTGATAGACATGCAATATCAGTTTCTTGGTCTAGGTCTTAAGATGTGGGAAGATTTCCTTTCCTAGCTCCTTATCTCTTGGTCCTTAGGGTTGGGCATGGTGGCACACGCCTTTAATCCCAGCACTCAGGAGGCAGAAGCAGGCAGATCTCTGTGACTTCAAGGATACCCTGGTCTCCAAAGTGAGTCCACATGTGATGGAAGGAGAGAACTGACCTCCACATGCATGCTATGTTACACACTCATGTGCACATGTACACACATAGAGACACACATACACACACTGTAATAATGCTAGGCTGAGACAGCCATATTGTGAAGAAAGCCAAGCTCTCCATTTCGGCCATTCAACCTGAATTTTCTACCAACAATGCCATGACTATCATAATAATAATAGTAAATTTCTATTTTAAGGCACTATACTTTGAGGTAACAGCAAATAACTATGTCATAGTGTTTAAACGCTTTAATTTTCAAAATTGCTGTTTTTTAGCTTTCAGGACCAGGTTGTATAAATACAGCTTTAATTATAGTTTAATTTTACAAATTCACATAATCTTAAGTCCATTTGAGGGGAAAGAAGAGAAATGTGGAAGAAGGTGAATTTGGTGTCGAATACCTGCTCATTTGCTAATTTCACAAACTCAGTTATGAAAAAGCATGTGCCTGAGATAGAAGAGGTATACAAGTGTGGGCAGGTGCCGGCTTCCTTCTCCCTTCATCCTCACCCCCTTTCTCTTTGTACACCATTGCTATTTTGGAGGCAAGGGTATAGACTATCATGGATGTTACAGGCAAAGAGACATATGCAGAGGGCTGGGGGTGTAGCTCAGAATTAAAGTGTGTACTTAGCATGTGTGGGAAGTCCTGAGTTCCACCCTAGCACCAAAAGACAAGAAAAAAACCCAAAAATTAAAATGTGTGTACTTCAAATATGTGTGCTATGTATGTGGTCTTAGAAAAAAAAAAAAACCCTTAATGGTCTAGGGATGTAGTTTACTGCCAGAGGGTTTGCCTAGCATCCAGGAAGCTCTGGCCTCAGCTTGACATAGAGCTGCATGGTGGTACAGGACTATGATCCCAGCACTTGGGATATGAATCAGAAATTTAAGGCTAACTCCAGCTATACAGACTAAGTTGTGGGCTAACCTGAACTACATGAGGCCCCATTTCAAAAGAAAGTGAGAGGCAGAGAGGAGGGAGGGAGGAAGTGAGGAGGGAGGGAGGTATGGAGGGATGTGTATGTGGAGAGAGAGAGAGAGAGAGAGAGAGAGAGAGAGAGAGAATCTTCAAAATACAAGTCTCCATTTTCTCAACAAAACCAAGAAGATTAATGAAATGAATTGCATCAAGGATGGAATTCCATTCCTCTGCAGTATAAGTGTTCTTTAGAAGTTACTGTCTTTGCCATAATCATTATTCATGTCAAGTTCAAATATAAGATTATGTTATGAGGTCAAACATACATCTAATGATGCCTTGAGGGAGCAGAAAAAGACATAAATCATATGCTGTGCTTTCTAAGATGTGCTTCTTTTTTTCCCTAAAATCCAAAAAGATTGCTATGAGTGCTGCTAGATTCAGCTGTGTAGAAACACCACCTCTTGGGAATGTCAAAGCTGGCACACAGCTGGCCCCTCAGGAATCACTTCTAAGAGGAAGGACAACCGTATTGTTGTTTCATTTATTCTTTTCTTTCTTCTGTTGTTTTCTGTGGTAACTACAATTATCTCAGCAACTAACACAAACCTGAAAACCCATTTCTATTTTTAACCAATGTAGTTCAGAAACCATGAGGGCTTGGTCTCTACAATAGAGTGTCATTTCCTCTCCATTGGAAAAATGAGTGTCAAATCAGAATGACAAGTACAGACCCTGTGGAATCTTTTGGAGGGACCGAGACACATTGTCAGCCCGTAACAGCCACTTGCTGTTTTCTAAAAGCTTAAGAAAGCTTGTAACTGTCACAAATAAGTCTGTTCCAATGTTCCCAGGCTTGTGACAAGGCTCTAGTCCATGTCCTTGCACTTAGGAATAAGTTTGGGGTCAGTGTGAGACATGCTTTGTCCCATCTTGAGTGGGAAACATCTGCTGTGCTGAATGGTGACCTGCTTCCTAACTTGCCCTTCTAGAAGCATCCTTGAGACACTTAACACATAATGGTAGAAGACAGCATTCTCTAGGGAGGTGGAGGACTTCTCAACCACCCATGATCCTCTGTGAGAATGTTCAAGTCCACAATGGCCTGAGCCAAGTGGGAGCTCTGGGAGTGATATGGTGAGCAGGTTCTCACTCAACTCCAGGTTCTCTTCCCTACCTCCCATAAGAGGTACCCTGATATCTTTCATCTATTTCACATTCACAGTGACACGCAGAGAACGTCTGAGTCACAAAGAGCCATGTTGGTGGCCCACATTTACCAGTTACCATGGTTACCATGTTTCGGAAGTTCTGGAAGTTTCCATTCTCTCATGTGTGGAATGAAATCACATGAGGGAAAACTGCAAATGAATTCCTTAATGTTCAGAAAACAGTAAGTACTCAATAAATGTTAACTACAAATGACAAGTTAGACATTATCACCTCTACATGAGGCCATTATTACCTCTACTTTTAGTTGGGAAACGGGGACGAGGACAGAATTTAGATTCAAACCCAAGTCTCTATGACTTGAAACACAAGAATACTTGACTCTGGCTCTGTTTTGGGACTTGGTATGTGTTGATGTAAGAGCTAGGCCAAGCTTTCTGTCTACCAGCCGAAATAACAAGTAAGTGTTCCTACAAGAAGCTGGAAGTTAACTTCTAACTAGTTTTGATTCATTGTCTTCTTTACTTTAACTGACCTATTGCTTTTCTGCTTCTTGATGCAATCTGAGTTAGGAAGCTCAGTGAAAGGATCATTCACACTTTAGTATGAAATATTTGATGGTCTATGAATTCTTTCTCCAGATTCTTATGAAACTAAGGCCAGGAAGGAAAACGTAGCAAACACAAGAAAGAACTACTTAGACATTGCCTCAACCCACATTGACTTGGTGGCCCCAATTTAAGGGAGCCCTTAACTAGAAAATCACAAAAAGTCCACCCTGAATATCCATCAAGGGCCTTTTGAAAACAATGAGAAGAAATTGTAGGAGAAAACGTAGGTGAGACCTGGCAGCCAGCCTATTGACGCTCTCTCTGTACATCTAAATAAGGAGCACAGCACACAGTGCTCCTGAAGCCAGAACACTGAATTCTGAAGTAGCTTGAGCAGCCAGCACCTGTCCTGTGGACGAGTCTAGTCCCTCCTTTAATGTGCTTCTTCCATATAGAGACCCTGGTGGTGTGAATGCTCACTGTCCATTCTGAGATGATGTGCTAACCAATCACAGTCGATAGGCTTCCACTATACAGTGCTTGCTCACCGCAGTAGAGCAGACGCTGTTCGCTGAGAGTGGCTCCAGAGTGCTTTATCTCCATGCCCTTTACTGGCCCACAGGCATTACTATCTTATCAGGGAATAGCCCAATAAAGACAGCAAGAAATGTATAGGAGCTAGAAATATCCAGGTTACACTTCCAGGGAGTTATTCAGGAGGTTAAAAAATGGAGAGGGAGAGAGGGTTCATAAGCAGCCTTCTGGGGCTCACAAGCAGCTTCTAAGGAATTAGACCATGGGCCTTATCCTGCTCAGAGGTAGTTCATAAAATAATGCCACTAGACCTTGGTGACTGGCCCAGAGGCTAGCTTATGTTCCTATGCCTCTATCCCTACTATTGGCCAGCATGAAGAAAACTTGGGAAGAAAGCAGGATTAGAGTGACGGCCATTCCCGCTCCAAGAAGCAACCTCTGATTGGTGAGAGTTAGAATCCTCAGAAGTTCCTTTAGTTGATCTTACTGCTTGAATACCAAATTATCTTGGAACAAATTTCCATCTATTTCTAAGTCCTCTGTGGATTGTGAAACTGGAGTCTATTTTGATGACTTCAGAAACATACCACAGAGATGAAGAGACTGGTGCCACAGGGCTGATGCCCCAGGCAGCTTATCCTGAACTACAAGAGGTCTTGAATAATCTAACCTCTTGAGGTGAGGAAGGTAGGAGGTGAAAGGAGAGGAGGGAGCAACTGGCTTGGCCACCTATCGCTTGTTTCCTGACTCTGGCAACTCCAGGAATATCGTGGAGACAGGAAATGCAAACCTCCTCAACCTGAGTGAACAATCAATACCTCAGCCAAGTCCATGGTCCTCCTGTGTGTGCCCAGAACTGCTCACCTGACTGCAGATTCTCACTCCATTTCTGCCTCCAGAGGACCTCTGCAGGTCTGACATCCTGGTCCTGCAACTCGCAGAAGAAGACAGACAAAAGGACAAGACAAAACTGGGTCTCTGCCTTACCCTACACCTCATCTTCAGCTTTGTTTCCTGCAACATGCCTGATTGTATGTCTTTTTTTGTTTGTTTGTTTGTTTGTTTGTTTTGTTTTGTTTTTTGACACAGGGTCTCTCTACATAGCCTTGGGTGTCCTGGAACTGGCTCTGTAAACCAGGCTGGCCTTGAACTCACAGAGATCTGTCTGCCTTTGCCTCCAGAGTGCTGGAATTAAAGGTGTGAGCCACCTCTGCCTTGCTCTACTGTACGCTTTTATAATTCAAGGGAGGCTGCAAAGAGTCTGTCTTGGCCATCCATGCATGGGTGAAGCTTGGTGGCTCAGGGAAGAAGCTCCAGCTTGGCACTGCCTTTGTCAGAGCTTTGGTGTGGAGCCCAAGCACATGGAGAACACTTTGTCATCTTAGTGAGTCCTTGATCTTAGACTCTGCTGTGTCTTAGGGGTTAAACCCCTGCCTCTACCCACAGTCTAACAATCCAACTTGGTTCCTCTTAGCTCCACATACTGGGATCAGCGGGCTTATCTTGGAGAGACTCCTTGGAAAGATAAGTAAGTTTATCTTGGAAAGATTCCAGCGGAGAATTCCAGCCTCACCCCACACCCTGATACAGTCAGTATACACAAGGAGCCATAACTCCCAATCTAGGAATCATTTCTGTAGCAATCACCCTGGGTGGCAGTGCAGGCTGTCCAGATGGCTGGGATTGCATTTCAAGAACACGTTACTTTCCAGAGAGAATTCTGGCTTTCTGTTGAATTCCTTGTGCACCCCTACACCAGTGCCTTTAGAGATGAAACTTCAAGGTTGGAGGCAATTCTGTGAGCTGGAGCATGATTACAATGTTGAATGAAACCTAGAGACAACAACTTTAATTATTAGGAAGGTACATCGATCTCATCCTATATTCAGTATTACTTAAACCCAATTACAACCACCCAGAATCCAGAGCTCTCCCTCGAAGCCATTTCCGCAAGGTAGCAAATGAGCCATCTTGTAACCTCATCAAAAGAAAGGAAAAGCCTTCTTGTCGTCAGCAGGGCCTCAGACCTGTCAAGAGGGTACATTGGATATTGGATGAAGGATTCTGAGGAACAAGAGGTGGGCTAGTGATTTTAGCTACATTTCGTTTCTAAATTATGTTTATCTATCTTTATTACACTTGATTCGGTGTGTGTGTGTGTGTGTGTGTGTGTGTGTGTGTGTGCAAAGACATGCATGCCACAACAAGGGCAGAGGTCAGAGAACATCTTGAGGGCACCAGTTTTTTCCTTGATGATGAGAGTTTTGGGGATCAGACTCAGGTCACCAGGCCGATAGCAGATGCCTTTGCCTTCTAAGCCATTTCACTGACCCCAAAAGTTGGCAATATCTGATAAAGGTAAGTAACAGCAAACGGGATGTCAAGCTTACTAATGTCATAGTCTAGACTTGTTCACAACTGTACGTTAACCAGCGCAGCTGCTCAGTGTGCGTGGTGCTGCCGTGCACTCACTGCAGTGTCAGTGCTGAAAGACTGCATACTGGTTTCCATTTAAAAAGGCTTCAAATCAGTCAAAGTAGGAAATCCTGGTTTGCTGGCCATGAGGAGCACGGTTCTGCCCTAAGACTGTCACAGCTGGTGTTGGGAGAGGTGTTTTGGGCTCTAGGCATTCACCGGGGAACTTCCTCCTGAATTGGGAGAGAATTTAGTCAGATGGTTTCTAGTGATGTGAAGAAATCACTGCAGGTTTCCTAAAATAGACTTGGCTGTCTCTGGTCCTGAAACCAGTAGATTTCCAGGACATGAGTATTAGGGACAATGACCTTCTTGCACAGCAAAGGAAATAACCACACTGAAGTTAGTGTGCAGTATTGATTTACAGATTAACCAGAAGGAGCTCTTGCCTTTTTTTTTTTAAATTGACTAACTTTTTATTGATTCCTTGTGAGTTTCACATCATGATCTCCAGTCTTGATCATCTCCCAGTCCCCTCATGTCTACTGTTCACTCTTGAAACTTCCCTCCCCCAATAAAACACACAAATAAACAAACAAAAACAAAGCACAGAAGATATCTCCTCATGGAGGCTGTAGTATGTCCCAGTGTGCCCCACAGTATATCGCTCTGTCTGCACATCTTCACTGGCAAATGTTTAATGCATTGAGTCACTGGTTAGGTTTGAGATCTCTGGCTTCTGTGACACCATCGGCATTAGATCTTCAATGGGACTTCTCCCAGTTATCTTGTTGTTGAAATGTATCATGGAGGTCCTGAAGCTTTGGAGCAGCAGGACTGGCCCATTCACATGTACCAACCATTCACAGATGATACAGATACTGGGGTGTATCAACTCAGAGCCGTGAATCTGTGGCTGGGTGTAGCTGAGCTTGCCAGCGGGATGGCTCTCCTTTATCCACATCACCTTGTCAAGCTCTCCAGCAAGGCTCAAGCTAGGCCACCAACGCCTCCCTCAGGAGGCTGTAGGGCCAGCTCTCCTCCTCTCATGCCCTTGGGGATGGCTCACCCTCACCTATACCTCCAGAGCCAGCCCCATTGTGCTGCCCAGTTAAGGTTTGGGACCCACTCTCCCCACTGCTGCAGTTCATGAGGACCTGGGCCAGCTCTCCCACTCAGATACCCTCAGAGTGTGCCTTTGCCATGAGGACCAGCTCCACTGTATTGCTCAGGAGAGGTGCAGGCCCCTGTTTCCTGAGTACTACAGTCAGTGATGGGGTAGGGATAGCTCTCCTGGCTACTGCAGGTATTAAGAGGGGATAGGGGAGGGCCTCACCCCTGCACCCACGCCAATGCCAGAAGTGTAGCAGGGCCAGCTGTCCAGTGCTCTCACCCTTGAGGCTGGCCATCCCTACTGTGGTGCCTAGGGGAGGTGCAAGGCTGCTCTTCTGAGTGGTGCAGTCAGTGAGGGGCAGGGACAGCTGTCCCACTCTCATGACTCCAGGGTCAGCTCCCCTGACTGCTTCAGGTGGTGAGGAGTGAAAGGGCAGAGGGTATCTCCTCCATGCTCAGGCCTCCTCATGCCACAGGAGTGACAGGTTGGCTCTCCTTCACTATGTCCTCCCCCTCTACCAGGGCCAGCACTATTGTTCAGGGCTTCTCTCCTAGGTGCAGCAGCCACTGGAGGCAAGGCCAGCTCTCCCAACTGCTGCAGGTGGTGAGGGGCAAGGTGAGGGTACCACCTCACGCCCATGACACCTCACAGCAGATGGGTGGCAGGGACCAGATCTCCTGAGCACTTGCCCTCACCCTTGGGGCTGGCTCCTTTGTGCCTCCCACCATCAGGGTCAGCTCTGCAGAGCTTTCCAGGTGAGGCACAGGGTTAGGTCTCCTGAGAGCTACTAGTGAAGGGCAGGGATAGCTCTCCTGCCCTCATGACCTTGTGGGCAGCTTTCCCAACTGCTGGAGGTGGTAAGGGGTTGGGAGATCACCTCTGTGCCCATGTAACCCCACAGCAGACAAGTGGCAGGGTCAGCTCTCCCAAAGTCACACCCTTGGGGCTGGTTCACTCATACCTCTGACACAAGGACCAGCTCCACTGTGCTGCTAGGATAAGGTAAAGGGCCTGCTCTCCCAAATACCGCTGCTGGTGAGAGTGGGGTCAGTTCTCCAGAGTGCTGGATCCAGTGAAGGGTGGAGCGGTTATGTATAGTCCTGGAACATCTACATTGTTCCCCTGTGGCTGCTCCAACCCGGGTCATCCCCATGTTCTCTAGTGGTAATGTGAGACACGGACACCGATGCCTACTACGTCATCGCGATGAATGCCCTCAGTGGCAGGTTTGGCTGGGACCTCACCATGGCCCCAGGTGGTGGGGCAGGCCATTTATAACAGGCTACTCTCCACCCTTGAGTCTCCAGTTCCATCTGTCTTCATGATGTGCAAGCTGTTGCACTTCTCTTTCTCTGCCATCTGACCACCACATACTCACACATTGTAGAGGCTCCCACTGCAGGCTGACTAAGTGGCTGGCAGGCTCCATTTGTGCTGTGTGGCATGGCAGCAAGCAGCTATCTATGGCCCGCCTGTACCATGTCCTGGAGGACAGGTTTGTGGTTGGAATGGCAGTCTTCAGGTCTCAGTCTGTCTTTCTCCTCCTGTGCGGCACTACTTGGATTTGATTTGATTGCTTTGTCCATCAAGCCAGGCATCAAGCTAGGATGAACAAAGGACTGCCATCTGTTCTACCCCTGACTGATATAAGGGCAGCGCCACCAACAAGGTGTCTTTGCCCATTGCTAGCGGAGGAGAGGAAGAAGGGGGAGGGAGGAGGGAGGGGGAGGGGAGGGAGAGGGGAGTGCCTTTGCTTTTTAATAACAGATATAATCTGTGTGACTGAACTCAAGAATAATTTCAGGTTAAATTATATATATATACAGTGTGTGTGTGTGTGTGTATGTATATATGTGTACGTGTGAATTAATTTTGACTAGATAACTATCAAAATGATAAATTTATAAACTTGCTTGCTCTAGAGAGATTTTTACGGGGCTGTTATCATAATGTGTAGGTTATAGAAAGATAAGCATAGACATGGTGGGAAAACAAAACTATGTAAATTAGATCTTTGATCAGCTTCATCTTCGCTTTCCCTCCACTCCTCCCCCACCCCCCTTCTCATTGTGTCTTTTTCCTTTCAAAGGTAAAAAAGACTTCCTGGGCTGACAAGATGGCTAAGAGCTAAAGGTGTTTATTACCAAATCTGACATCTTGGGTTCAACCCATGGAACGAATGAATACGGCGGAAGGAGAGAACCAACTCCTGTATGTTGTACTCTGACCTCCCCACCAAACTATAGACAGCACTTGGACCACAAACATACACATATACACACACCCACACACACCCACACACTAAGATAAATAAATACAAGTAAAAGGAATTAAGACATGGCTTCTTATTTAAGTTTTCTTCTGGTTTTTTAATTTCACTAACAACTTCATGAACTTATTGAGTCAGTGGATTTGTCTCAGAAATGACACCCACAAGTAAAATACTCTTCACTGCCTATTTAGAACACTCATCCTACAGAATATATAGTGTCTTTATGACTATTCAGTCTAACTTACATTCTGAATGTATGCATCAACAATAACCAATACAGCCTAAGTATCTTCTCCATGTCACAAATGTCAAAGAAAATAGTGGTAGTTCAGTATTTTGAACTGAGTTACCATCTTGGGCACCAACGGACCAGATCAAACTAAGATGGCATCACTCGGGCTAAATGCTACGCCCTTTTAGTCATTCTTATCCTATCCTACCCTCATCTACTTGGGGGAGCAAATAGATCCCCACCACAGCAGATATTCCTGGAAACGGGAGATTGCACCAGAGTCGGTGTAACAAGAGCATCCTCTTCTTTACACCAAAGTGATCGGAAGTAACCTGGCCATTGCTCACATGCTTCCCACTGCTGCACTTGCCCATTCCTATGTTGTGGAGCACACTGCTGTGTTCCTGTCCATGGGGAGCCAATGCTGGTTCCATGTTGAGGCATGGAGGCTGTTCCCATTGTATGAATCACAGCTGAAATTCAACTGGATCTGTAACTAAATTTGTTGTGCTTTTGTCTTTTGAAAGAACAGGAAGAATGCCTAAGCTCCCAATTGGTTGACATTTAGCTAAACAGGAAATGAGCCAAGTTTCTTGTTCTCGTTTTCTGGTCATGTATTGATTGGCTGAGGATGTAAGCCCATAGTTTTCATTTTTCAAAAAATCGCAAGGACAACATTCAAATCCAGGATGACAAGAAAGAAAGGATGAAAGTGAACTCTGGAGCTTAGAAAGGACTTAGTACATGCAGATGCCTAGACTGCTCCTGGTTTTTCTTTTAATCAAGCAAAAACATCCCTCCCAACTTGGAGTCTGATCCCAGCTCTTTATTCCAGTAATGTGCAGTCCTCTGAATCCTGTGATTTTTTTATTTCCTTTTTCTGAAAAACTTTGATCATTCACAACAACTCCAAGACTTGTTTACCTCCCAGTGCCCGCTAAAACCATTTGTCATCTTTTCAGAAATGGGTATTTCTACTCTTTTGTATATTACACAGCTCTCTAGTGTTTGACCTCCTATGGCAAACCTAAAGTTGTGGTGATGAGGGCCTCCTCTTTCTTTACAGTCCTTCTTGTCTTCCCTATTGTCCCGTGTTGACTTAGCAGCACACAGATTTCAGACTCACAGCACCTGGTGCTTAGACTCAGTTCCTAGAGGGCAGAGATGACTTCCCCCTGGCCAGAGACCTCCAGCAACTTCTTTCTCAGTTCCACTTGAGGCCATCAATGTCTCAGAGCATTTGAGAAAATCTAGCCTGTTCTTGATTTTAAAAAAAATATGTGTATGTATACATGACTGTGTGTGGGTTTGTCCCCCATGTCCAGGTGCCCATGGAGGCCAGAAGAGGGCATTGGATCTCTTGGAGCAGGATTTACAGGTGGTTGTGAGCTGCCTGATATGTATTTTGGGAACGAAACTCAGGTCCTCTGTAAGAACAGCATGTGCTCTTAAGCACTGAATGTCTACCCAGCCCCATAGCCTGGTTTTATTCACTTGATGTGACATGTGACAGTTTGGATGCACAGATAAATTCTAAGATCCCAACCTAACTAATGACCTTTTTAACAGAATTACAAATTGATCAAAGAAGCATTCATACTGAGGAGACGGCTCAGTGGGTTAAGTGCTTGCCAAGGTAAGGACCCAAGTTCAGATCACTAGAGCCCATATCAAGCCAGGTGTAGTGGTTTGAATAGGAATGGCCCTTATAGACTCATGTGTTTGAATGCTTGGCCATAGGATGTGACACTATTAGGAGATGTGGCCTTGGAGTAGGTGTGGTCTTGTTCTGGGAAGTGTGTCACTGTGTGGGTGGATTTTGACATTTCCTGTGCTCATGCTCTGCCCAGTGTAGAATCTGAGTCTCCTCTGGTTGCTTTGTGATCAAATTGTAGAACTCTTGGCTCCTCCAACATCATATCTGCCTATATACTGCCATGTTTCCAACCATGACGATAATAGACTAAACCCCTGAAACTGTAAGCCAGCCCCAACTAAATGTTTGTCTCTATAAGAGTTGTCTTGGTCATGGTGTCTCTTCACAGCAATAAAATCCAAACTAAGAAGTTGGTACCAGGGACTGGGGTATTGCTGTGATAGGTCTGACCGTACTTTTGTTTGGAGCAATGTGGATTTTGGGACTAGGATTAGGAAAGCAGTGGAATGCTTTAAATGGAACTTAATGGGCTCTACTAGTAGAAACAAGGAAGACAGTGGTGCTGATGGTGATTTGAACAGTTAAGGGCCTGCCTCAGGAGGTTTCAGAGGAGAAGAATTTTAGTATGTGACCTAGAGACTGTTCTTGTGATATTTTTGGGAAGAATATGACTGCTTTCTGTCCAGGTCTGCAGAATCTTCCTGAGGCTAAAGTGAAGATATTTAGATTAATTGTATTGAAGAAGGAAATCTCAAAAAGGCCTAATGTAGACTCTGTCCTGTGTTTTACTCTTAGGAGGAATGTTTTGATCAAGGATAGCAAGCTTAGAAAGGAAAAATACAAAATGTGTGATTCAAATATTAAAGAGGCACCAGGAATTGGGATGGAGCTAAATCCTTGTTCAAGGAGATAAACAGATTAAGGGAATGGGACCTCAGGGCAAAAATCCCACACAGCTAAGTTTCCATCTTGTGAAAAGAATGTTGAGAAAAGGACATTGCCACCTAATCTAAATTTATTATGTGTTTGCAGTTGTATGAGAGATTGTTATATCATGTTAGGTATTATTATGACCTGGTTATTGTTTTCATTTGGCCATAAAGAAAAGCTTAGGTCCAGGTATGGCAGTACATGCCTTTAATCCCAGCAATCAGGAGACAGAGGCATGCACATCTCTGACTCAAGGTCAGTTTACAGAGAAAGTACCAGGGCAGCCAGGCTTGGGTAATAAAGGAAACCATTAAAAACAGAAAGTTGATGAAGACATAATTGACTGAGGGGACCGTGTTCCAGCCTCAGCAAGCAGCAGAACTTGGCAGCTTTGGCCACATGGTTCTGGTTTTAGAGATATTGGAATAGAAGGGGTTACTGGAACAATTGGTGCTGGTTATTATTTATTAGTTGGAGCTGAAAATTAGTTGTGATTAAGAAAAGACTACCATCACTGAGTGAAATCTTCTGGGAAATGTTTCCTGAGATCACAAAGAAGCTGTGTTCCAGAGATAGTCAAGAGTGTAGCTTTTGCTGGCAACTGGGCTTGGTGATGTGTAAGAATCACCCAGGTGGGACTGGTTTAGAAGGCATGAAGGGGTCATGGAGAACAGCTGAGATTTGGCATTGTGAGAGGCCAGGAGAGGCCTTTGGTGAAGGTGTAGCCTTGGTTAGCAGTTGAAGGCTGAATGACTGAAGTGGTCATGCAAAGAAGTTGAGACTTGACACTGTGAAGAGAACCTAGGAGAGGCTATTGGTAAAAATACTGCTTAGTTGCAGCAGAAGACCCTAGCATATTGAAGACACCAATATCATGGGA
This sequence comes from Lophiomys imhausi, assembly GCA_907164525.1. NCBI lineage: Eukaryota > Metazoa > Chordata > Mammalia > Rodentia > Muridae > Lophiomys > Lophiomys imhausi. The sequence goes on from CAJQZJ010034255.1 coordinate 725,205, forward strand.
TGATTGCCAAGAACAGCAGCAGCAGTGGAGTGGGCCACCCAGAACCTAGAAGACAAGCTGTGTGTAAGACAGAAGGCAGAGCTGGAGAAGTGACCCAAACCCTTTGGTGGAGCCCAGAAGATTATGTGTGGATCCCAGACATTGAAATAAGAAACAGTGAAGTTGAAGTTGCCTTGGAGACCCCAAGATGTTAGAGATGACAGAGCCATGGGACACCTGCTGTGGAAAGCTGCCAACAGGGAGTGGAACAAGCCAAGAGAAAGAAGTATGTTGCAGTCAACAAAGCTGAAAGGAGTTGGGAAATCTGAAGAGCATTTTGACATCATCCGAGGAGATGCAGAGCTTGGAGTTGGCCCAGCTTTTTTTTGATCTTGCTTTGTTCCAGCATCTCCTCACTGGCTCTCTTCCTTATGTTTTGGAACAGTAACATAGATCCAGTGCTATGATATGTTGGAAGCATGCAATCTGATTTTTGATTTTGATTTTATACTGTATTACAGTTAAGTGATTGCATGAATCTCAGAAGAGACTTTGAACTTTGGACTTTGTTGAGACTGTGCCAGACTTTGTTGGGACTAAATGCATTTTCATTATGTTTTTCCTATAAACCTATGGGGCCAAGGAGTGGAATGTGGTTGTTTGAATATGTTTGGACCCTATAGACTCATGTGCTTGAATGTTTGGCCATAGGGAATGGCACTATTAGGAGGTATGGCCTTCTTGGAGTAGTTGTGGCCTTGCTGGAGGAAGTATATTACTTTGATTGTTGTTTTTTAAGGTTTCCTATGCTCAAGCTCTGCCCAGTGTGGAAAATGGGTCTCCTCCTGGTTGCCTATGGATGACAGTCTTCTCCTGGATGCCTTCAGATCTAGGTGTAGAACACTCGGCTCCTCCAGTACCATGTCTGCCTGCATGCTGCCATTCTTCCCACCATGATGATAATGGACTAAACATCTGAAACTGTAAGCCAGCCCCAATGAAATGTTTGCCTTTATTAGAGTTGCTTGGTCATGGTGTCTCTTCACAGCAACAAAACTCTTAACTAGGACACCAGGTATGGGAGAGTGCTTCAGTGATCTCAGGGCTCCTATAGTGGATGGGAGGTGGAGACAGGAGAAGCCATGGAAGATGGTGGGCCAGCCAGCCTGGTGTACACAGTGGTGAACAATAGACCCTATCCTGGACAAAGGAGAAGGTGAGGATGATACAGGGGATTGTCCTCTGACTCCCACATTCATGGTATGATAAGAATATGTTTACACTCATGAAGCCAAACACAGAGAGAGAGAGAGAGAAAGAGAGAGAGAGAGACAGAGACAGAAACAGAGACAGACAGAGACACACACAGAGAGAGAGAGAGACAGAGAGAGAGATAGAGACAGAGACAGACAGAGACACACACAGAGGCACACAGAAGCATACACACACACACACACACACACACACACACACACACACACACACACA
>CAJQZJ010034255.1:734464-757177 GCA_907164525.1 Lophiomys imhausi
GCTTGCTGTATATTGCCTTTATTATTTCTAGGTATGGTCCTTGTATGCCCGTTCTCTCCAGAACTTTTAGCATGAAGGGGTGTTGGATTTTGTCAAATGCTTTTTCTGCATCTAGTGAGATTATCATGTGGTTTTTTTCTTTCATCTTGTTTATGTGGTGAATTACATTGATAGATTTTCGTATATTGAACCATCCCTGCATTCCAGGGATGAAGCCTAGTTTCCGTTTCTTAATTATCCTAAACAGTTTATGTCGGTTGGTAGCAAGAGGTCAAAACTTGACATTTCATTTTTAAGTATTACTACGAACAATACCTTTAAGAAGCGTTACCCTTAATTTTGTATCAATATACAAAGATCATTACCAATGTGGCCAAATATAATCTTAATTTTGTATCATTATACAAAGATCAATACCGATGTAGCCCAATCAAATGATTCTATTAACATTTTTAACCATTTTTCCATTCTTATTTGGGCCCCAAACAGGTTTACTACATCCCAAATCAGCAGGAAGTCATTTTAAGAGAACAACGTCCCATCCCCAGAAGGTGGGGAGGGTGTTCCCCCCACTTTCGTTATTTGATAGATAATAGAAAATTTTGTTATTTAGGGGAAAAGACTACAAGCTGTTAAATGGTCTTGTTAAATGGGTTTTGGAGGTTAGACCCAGGGACTTCTCTCTTTTTCTTTTCTGTATCCTTCTTTCTCTCCTATATAGGAGTGAACAGACTTGAGAAAAATGGGACATAGACATAGTATAGGAAAGATCAAGAAAAAAGGACAGATTATTGAATATAGCCTTATACCTTTGTATACTGATACAAAATTAATATTATATTTGGCTAAATTGGTATTGATCATTGTATATTAATGCAAAATTAAGATTGTATAGGGCTACATTGGTATTGATCTTTGTATATTGATACAAAATTAAGATTATATTTGGTCACAATGGTATTGACCCTTGTATATTGATGTAAAATTAAGATTGTATTGGGCTACATCGGTATTGATCTTTGTATATTGATACAATATAATAGTTTTTAAAGAAGCTTAGATATTTCATGGGGAAGAGGAAAACATGGAAAAAAATTAATTGTGGTTTTTATTCACCCAACATTCCCACATTCAAGGTAGGTGATTTCTACTGTGAAGCAAATTGAAGTGTGGTGGTAAATTATGAGGTAATTGTCCAAGGGCCTGCTGTCACCCTCGCATTGACCAGATCAATGTAGAATATCTTAAGCTGGGTGGGCTTTCAGAGTAATTGGCAGTACACATCTCAGGGGAAAAAAATAGGAAGGTCCAGGAGGACCAGAACAGTGTGGAGTTGTGTGTAATTTTCAGAGCAGCTGAGCAAGCCATGTCTATATCTTGAAGTGGACACAGGAAGCCACTTGAAGGTCAAAAGCCACACCAGTCTTTCCTCAATGAAGAACAGTGAGGTTGACAGTGCCCCTGAGACTTAAATAACTGCACTTCCTTCCTACCCTTTCCTCCTTAACCCAAGTAGCTCATAGCTCCAAGAGGGCCATGAGACTATCTTTATCAGCTTAGGAAACTTCTCAATCAAAAGGTCCAGTTATTTTCCCTTGCACTGTGTTATGATCCTTAGGCACATAATCCTTAGAAAAATGTAAGGCTTTATAGGCTCCCTAGATTTCAATGTAGCCTAAAGTCATCATTCAATTTATCAATTAGAAATTAATATGTGGGCTGGAGAGATGGTTCATCTGTTAAAGGTCAGGCTTCCAACCCAAAATAGAAATAAAATTGAATTTAAATACTAAATGACATACATGGATTATACCTGGTCCAGTGCAAACACCTCCTCTTTCATAGGTGTAGTAGCATCTGCGTGATTCTGACTCATTGCACCATCACAGTGCCAGCTCCAACCTGAACCCTGGCCTCTGCTGTCCACTTAGGGACACACATATGGCAGCTGCTAGACATATATTGTTGCCATGACTCTGTGTGCAATAAAATCCTGGAGCTTCCAGCATCCCTGGCTCACCAACAGTACTTTGTTACTGATGTAAAAGGAAGAATTGAAAGAAATATGGACAAAAGGACTTTGTACGCATGGTCCTGGCGATGTCTGCTTTTTGGTATCAACAACCCTGGGTAGTCCCATGCCACAAAGTCCCAGGACTGCTTGACAAGACATCTAGAACCCCACAACAGGTTCGGATGGGTCAGTCTCCTTCTAAACTCAATCTCTCTCTCTCACTCTCTCTCTCTCTCTCTCTCTCTCTCTCTGTTTCTCTCTCTCTGTGTGTGTGCTTGCACATGTGTGTATGTGTGATTGTCTTGGGAAGTGAGCTACAAAGATGTGAGCAATCCTCTAGAGGAGACTGTTGGGTGAGGAACTGAACTGTTAATTTAACAACCAGTGAGGAACTCAGACTTCTGACATCGAATCATATGAATAATATTAGCTGAAGATTTACTCCACCAGTCCCTAAGGTGGGACTGGAACTCCAGCCAATAGTTCAAGTGCAGCCTCCTGTAAGACCTTAAAGCAAATCTGACAAGAGTGGCCTATCCATCCTTAATTCCAGACTCACAGAATGTGTTTGGTAAGAGGTGATTAATTATAATTACTAAGGATCAGGAACATTTCCTGTAGCAGAGGATACTAACTACTCTGAGATAAAATGGCCATAGGGAGAACTTGTGTTACGGTGTTTGTCTCTGTCCCAGAGACCATAGGTGAGTGACAGTGATGTGTATGAATGTGATCTCCAGAAAATCGACTGCTATGTCCCCTCATCCTGCTCATTGACTCCTCTCTCCATAATGCCCAGGAAAGTTTTATCTTCTGTAAACTTCAGAACTCTCCTTTCCCACTCTCATAGCTTCTGCCAACATGTCTACAGCCTTGTAACCAAGCATGTGTTAGAACAACAGAAAGAAATAGTATTTGTGCCATAGACAACAGATTCATTTATTTTAAAATGTTTATTTGGAACTGTTTTATGATGACTAGTGTGAAAGTCGGTTTAGCTGCAGGAATGTTAGACCCTGTGCTTGTGATTTTAAGTGTGAATTTCTAAAATATAGGGCCCTGATCTGTTTAGTTGTTTTTCAATAGCCTTGGGTTTTGTACCATATCTGAATGACTCATTCTTTGTGAAATAAACATCACCTTTACCATGTAATTCCATGTGATGTAAGATTTCCAAACCAAATTAAATGCTTGATTAATAACACACATTGCATGGCATGAGAGACTCCATGATAATAAAAAGCAATTTAGATACCACTATAGCACATATTGTAATGAAATTTGACTTTTTATACAACTCAAGCCTGTCTTTACATGATGACAAAAAAAAAGACAGAGAAAGTAGTGAGGTAAAGTTAAAGGACTCTCGTTTGGTTATGAATGTCCAGATTAATGGTTCAGGTGGTGCCATAGTCTTGGCTCTGCACACTGTCTGCACTGAGATCGAGACTTGCTTAGAACACTTGGATCATGGACTACCTTGGCCTACACACAGTGGGCTGATGGTCCGACAGGTGCTGGTGCTGGAAGGTAGGAGCAAGAATTGCTATCTGATGGGATATTACAAGATAATGGCATGTGTGTCATAGAATATACCAAGTTAAGGCTAGTTCATCCAGAAGGAAACTATACATGAGTTGAAAATGGGAAGATAGCAAAGTAGGCTTTACTTCTTAAAGCAGCTAGCTTACTTACTCAGTGAGTATTCTGAAGGCTCACTTTCTTTCATTGTACCTACCTACAGGCATTTCTTACCTAGTCCTAACACCTCTAGATAAAATCCATGTAAACACCTGGGGTGGGAACATAGCTCATCACTGAAACTCCAATCATCTACATTGACCACTTCCCAAAATAAAGAAGACTCAGTGCGGTAAGCATGGTGTTCTGCATATGAAAATATAGAGTGTCATGTTGAGATCTCTCCTTTATGAACAGTTTTGTGTGGCTATAGAGACGCCTCTTCTGCCAGATAGTTGTGAAGCTCTGCCAGGACTGGGCAGCAGAGAGAGACTTAGGGGAGGGCAGAGGACCAATCTGACCTTTGATCCCTGGGCAACAGAACCACTGGCTGTAGGGCAGCTCTCCTGGAACCAGCATCTTTGTTCCCAATGCACCGACAAAAACTCCTCAGAGGACGGTAGTACCTGAGGTCTCTTTTCCAAGTTCCCACAATGCCAGTGGGTTCCTCTCCTCAGCTGTGCACTTCAGCAATATGCCTTTTCTCCAAGCTTATAAGCTTTGGAAATTGTATCCTCTTGTCTGCCATAGTCCAGCTGTACAGCTGTAGAGCTGTAGAGCTGGCGACTGCCACAAAGTACTTTTATATTACATTTCCGTTGAAGTTCTGAGACACTCAGTGACACCTATGTAAACTTCTCAGGGGCCAGCCCACTATTGTTCATATTTATGTACACACACATACACACACACACACACACACACACACACACACACACGCACACACGCACACGTGCACATGCACACAGGCACACAGGCACACACACACTTACATATACACACCCAGTGGGGGGGGGACTATGATATGTATGCTCCAGCATAATTTGTCATAATTTGTGCAGATTGATATAAACAATGTTCATACTTACAGTAAACTCAATTCTCTTTTCTTTTCTTTTTTAGGTTTTTCGAAACAGGGTTTCTCTGATAGCCCAGGCTGTCCTGGAACTCACTCTGTGGACTAGGCTGGCCTTGAACTCACAGAGATCCACCTGCCTCTGTTTCCCAAGTGCTGGGATTAAAGGCATACACCACCATGCCCGACATCAATTGTCTTTTCTAAGAAGCTAGTAGAGTTCCTATTTCCTGATGACATGATGGGCTTTAACTCTCTCTCTCCTCACATATGACCATGGAGATAAGCCACTAGCTTGAATTTTATGAAAAAAATCCTAATAAACATACGGGGATAAGAATGCTTAACACAAAATGTTGGACAATTTCAGTCCTTTTAAATTTCCATAAGCTTAAGGAATTCTATTCTCAATGTATTATGCTTTTCTCATTGAAGAAATCTGAGCCAAGAAATCATCATTTTGAAGATTTAAGAGACTCTGAGTATATTGTAATTAAGTTTCCTGAAACAGAAGAGGCTAGTGTGATCACCGATACACACTGCTGGTGAGTCCTGAGACAGGACTGACAATGTCATTCAATCATTCCACTCACAGAACACCAGAAAAATGTCTCAGTGGGAAGATATGGGTACTAATGCATCTTGAGGAAATCCTCTTGCTGAAGATAATCATAAATTCTGGAGAAATATTTTCTACATCTCAAGATTTAGATACAAAATTTAGACAACAAAAAGCTGACCAAGATAAAATTTAATCAAATCAAGAACAAGACAGATTCTCACAGGTATGAAAGGGCAAAACTAGGTCTTAATGGGACCTAATATGATCCCTTAGGTGGCTAAACTCATTAAGTGTGAGCAGGATCCTGGCAAATCATTTGATCTTCAACTGAGCCCCAGAAAGACGAACACCAGGAGAAAAGCCATAAGACACCATGTGTGTGGCCACTCAGTTCCAAATAATCTGGGCGACACATAAGTTTCCAATCCCTGAATTTGGGTTAAGATAGCCCAAGAGCATTATTGTGATGAGGTAACTGGAAAAAGAAAATAACAAAAAAATCAATCTCTGAAGGAAAAGTGTGTCATTCTTGCAGTTCTTCAGGTACAATGACCAAGAGAAAATTAAAAGATGTTCCAGTAAAACAAGAAACCAGATACCATAAATGGAAACATAAACATAGGCATCAACATACAGGGATTCCAGATGGCAGAGCCACCAGGACCCCTGATAAACTGACCTTGCTTACTATGTTCAATGGGGTAAAACAAAAATAAAGTTCAAAATCTTGGAAGAGAACTGGAAAACACAGGAAGCAATAGAGATGAAGTGAGAAAGTTCTAGAACAGAGAGTAAAAAAACCAGGATTGAGTAACATTAGCAGGGCAGGATAGACTCGGTAGAAGAAAACATTGGTGAAGTGGTGACGACATAGATGGAATCAAAAGGCTGGAGAATGCAGATGTGAGAGTGAGAAAGGAAATGGTCCCGGAGAGAAGTGCAGGAAGAAGCAAAAAAGGGTGGGTGTAGGGACATTGGGATGTGCATTGTAAAACCGACTTAGAGTCATGCTGTTATTACTCTTTCCATGCATTAGGAATGATAATTCCCACCAGCTTTGCAGAAAAGGGAATTAGAAGAGAAAGAGAATTAGAGCAAATTCAACCCCTGCCAGAGTTGTTTTCTGGAGAAATGGCTGGCTTACCTTCTTCATCTATCAGTGACTCCACACCAGAATTTGAAACTAGGCTCCAGAAAAAAAAAAAAAAAAAGTTCCCAAAAATACAGAGAAAGTCAAAGAATAGGAGTAGGATTCTTTCTTGCACCCAAGGAATGGTCGAGTGTTAAGAGGGTATACTCACCGTATTCCAGGTGCTGCTTTAGCGCTTCATAGATTTCAGTTCGTATCCTCATAACATTCTAATGTGGTATTATTTTAGTTTGTCCTATTAGGGAGAAACAGGGAAAAGAAAGGGTTATTACCAGAGACTAAGTGACAGTGAGTGAGGGCTAGATTTGGGCACACCTTGTATCAAGAGCAAGGTGCTTGACAGTTCTTCCAAGCTCACACTTCACGTTCCTCACATAAAATATCCCAATAGGCCCTGTACCCTCTAGCTTTGGCTTCATCACCCCCACTAGAAAAGGGCTCTTGTCTAGGATGGCATGCTATGGATTAGAATTCAAATTGGATTTTACTTATGGGGAGTGAGTGGATCCAGGGGTAGCAGGGTACTGCTTTATGGATCTGGAATGTTCCCTGCAGGAACTCACAGTTTAACAGAGAAGACAGGTGAGCATCCAGAATCACAAAACTATAAGAAAAAAAGTGACGCCCATCAAGGAGAAGGTACAGGGGCTCTGCAGGTGAAGCCAGTGATTCTGGAGCACTGAGAACCTTGCTCCCCATGCACAGCAGGAAGACACCATCACCTGTGCACTGTCAGAGCATACCCATGGGAAAAAATCTGCAGACCCCCAGGGCAGGGACATGAAAGCTGCAGTACAAAGTCTTTGCAATGTTTATAAAATTGTTTCTGCTCTCTCTCTCTGTCTCTCTCTCTCTCTGTCTCTCTCTCTCTCTGTCTCTCTCTCTCTCTCTCTCTCTCTCTCTCTCTCTGTCTCTCTCTCTCAGTCTCTCATAAAGGACAACAGAAGAGAAGGAACAAAACTTGATTCATGTGTCCCAGATGCAGAATTCCACAGAACCTCCAGCTTTGCTTCCACCATGCAGGGCTATCCGCAACGTCACCAGACCAACCCTGCTTGGATGCCTGGAATGGTGTTTCTGGGGTGGAGTTCTAAATGCTTTGAGTATAATCAGTCAAAGAAGCAGATTCAAACCTCAGTGTAGGCTCTCTGAGGTCAGTAGGACTATGCATGGTGTGTATGGTCATGGGTTCAGGGTTTATAGTGTGCATGTGTGCGCATGAATTGAAATGCCTTTAATGAAAGGGCATTTGGACCCTCTGGGTTCTGGCAGGATTCCAGTTCTTCCTATGTCCTTCAAGGTCGTGGGACTCTGCCCTCCTGACTAGGGCCATCCCACTCTCCATTCCTTTGAATCTCTCTAAAAGTCTTAACTATGCCTTTTAGTATAGTAAGTGGCCAAGAACTTTGTTGTCAAGGAGGGGGGGAAAGTTGGATGATTGAGCAAGTGGGGCCCAATATGTTTCAATCCAGGTGTCAAGGCCATTGATGAGAGAATATAACTTGCTCTACTTAAGTGAGATGAATCTGAATAAGCACCATGGCAACAGGGGTTTCCAGGACTGAAACATAGAAACGGGACTCAGCTTCCATGGGGCTGGCTACATTTCAATAAACTCACTGTAAACTGAACATATCAGAAGTGGAAATTATGGTAGGGTGACTATAAACTTCTCAGAGTCTAGGGTGACATTGTAGTTGTTGGTAAATGCATGCCTGCTTGTGCTAACATGTCTACACACGTGTGTGTTCACACACACATGCACGCATGTGCACACATGCACACATGAACACACACACACACACACACACACACACACACACACACACCCTGAAATGCAAGGATGAAACTAGAGCTGGCACTGCCAAGGAGCAGGAAGGGTAGGGTTGGCTGCAAGCAAGAGGAAGGAGACCATTCCTAGCCACACTTGAGAAAGGGGATGAGGGTGGGGTAAGTAGAGGAAATGCCAAGAGGAAGAGGTGGATTTGGGGGAGTCCCTAACCACTAGCCTTTAAAAGTTCACCATACTAAGGAAGCAATTTCACTAGTGAGATGACAGATAGCAAGGAGAGAGGAAATGGGGCGCTGGCAGAGAGCCCACTGGACACATGCAAAGAACTGCAAGAAGGAGCTGGCATAGGAGACCATGGAGACATCCTCCTCATCCAATGTTCCCAGCAGCATTAACAAGGCAGGAGCTGGGCTAACCCAATAGTGGAGAAGTGAGATTTGAGAGCATGCATAGAACGGCTCCATTAGTGACCCTGACCAAAGTAGCAATGATGTTTCCTAAAAGAATGGCCAATACAAGAGAAGAGTGTCTCCCGACAGCCTGTGGCCTGAGCACATGATAACCTGATCTCACAGCAGCTGCCCAGAAGCAAGGGAGTTTCTAGAAAATAACAGCAGCCATCAGAGTAGCTTTCTAACCTATCTTTCCCTACCACCTTCAAAAGCCCACCAAGAGAATTTAGCATAGAAGGCTCTGTGCTAGCAGTACACACACACACACACACACACACACACACACACACACACACACCATGAATTAAAGGCCAGGCACCCTTGGTCCTGTATGATGACATAAGGAAAGGGCGTTTGCACAGAGTTGCACCCTGCTGCTAAAACATCTTCCTCTCCAAAACACAACTCTCCACTGAAGGCAACAGCCTCTTAGAGACCCAATATCTTTCTGTCTAATGTGCTGAAGATATAATCTTCATCTATGTATGAATTACCATGGCTGACTTTGATGTGACTTCCTTAACTCAGGGAAAAGCAGAGCAGTGAATGGCAGGAGGTGGGAGGGGCAATTTGTTGCTGAACAGGCAGCACCTAGACTTGGCCCAAACTTTGGTAATCTGGTGCTTCTAGTGTGTGAGGCAGCCCCTCCAGGCAGGGACACTCTGCAGCTTTGGTTTTGATCTGTCAGTAATGAGATGCCAGCAGCCTTGAGTTCAAAGTCTCAACAACTATAGATAATCTGCTGAGAGGCCCCCAGGCCTTCAAGTGATCTCTCAGACTGAAGTAGGAAGGATTACATAGACAACAGAATAGATGATGGAAGAGGTATCACTTGTCTGATATCTGCCCTTTGATTTTTTTTAAATGGCCTCGTTTTAGGTTTCCAAAAGGGCAGTCTGAGACTTCTACAGCCTTAACACTGAACATTAGTATGTCAGAGACTATTGCTGCCTGGGTACCATGAGGGACCCCCATACATATTATCTCTCTTTGTTTCTTTTTTAAAATCCTGTCTGTAAAAACCCTACCACTCTCGGGCTTCAGTGACAAATGTGGTGCAGGGTAATGCTGTCCAGCCTGCGTGGGAGACAGTGTTTTCCTGACCAGTCCAAATGCTCAGAGATTACTCCTGGATTCTTTTGAGGTTTAATCTCTTTTCTGAAACAGTTGGGCACTCAAAGCAGGGAGGAGGGCTAAAAGGCCACAGGCTCTGAGTAACAGGTTATAAAATAGCACAAACATTCATTTCTACCATCCTTCGACTTGAAAGGATATAATTTTCAAGGCATGTGGTACCAGGGAACAGAGCATTTTATGTGGGACAACCTCACACTGTGGAAGCAAAGCAGCAGGGCAAGGTCATTTGCCTTGACTTTTGTTAACCCTAGAGGTAGGGAGGGAGACATGACAGTTGCCCAAGAAAGCACAAGAGACCCAACCAGTTAGAGACAACCTACCTGCTTAAGGAAGGGTGTAAATAGTTTATGCTTTTTTCCCTATATGTGAAATTTATAGTATTTCTCAGTTAGAAAGCCAAGAAAATTCTGCAAGCGGCTATGGGGACAGGAGTGTAGTGCCAGAATGCTTGGCTGGCATGTGCAAAATTCTAGGTCCCAACCCTTGCACACACACCCTATAGCCTTAAAAAAAAAAAACAAGAAAAAAAGAAAAATCTGTCAATACGTTATGTGGCCTGAACACCCCTAATTTGAAAACCAAAACCTGCAACTTTTTTGAGCAAAGATGTGATGCGTTAAGTAGAATCCCACAGCATGGGCCATTTAGAAGGCTCATCAAGTAAAGGGGCTTGCTGTCAGTCAATCAGGACAGCTTGGTTCCTAGATCCCACATGGTGGAGAGAACAGCCTGAAGCTGTCCTCTGACTCCCACACATGTGCACACACACAATAGTAATCAAAATTTAAAAAGAAAACCTCCTACCATGAAATTGCTTCATACCCAAAACGGTCAGAATATGAAATTACCTTCAGGCTGTGTTTATAATGCCTATATGAAAACAGATGAATTTCTTCTTTAAAAATAAGTCCCTTATCTGAGACAAGTCATTACTTATATGCAAATATCCTACATCTGAAAAAAAAAAAGAAAGTCCTAAATCAAAACCAGTTCTGATCCAAACATTTGGAATAAGCAATACCCCACTTACAGTCCTTTCTGAAGACAGTGTGTTAGTTTCTCAAGGCCAGAGGTATCCTCTCCAGTCCCCAGCTATGGCCCCAGACCAGCATGTGCCTTTCAGTGTACTTGCTGTATGCTAATCATTTTAACCATGACAGCTTGTGACTGTGATGCTCACAAGCAACCTGGAAGTGTGCAGGGGCCAAAGAGAAAAGTTCTTGCTTTACCTGTAGAATCTGATGTCCTCCGAGGTCTGGTGACCTAGATAGTTTGAGGTTGCTGGTATGGAAGGTGGCTACAGTCACCAACATCCTTTGGGTGTTCCCAGGCTACTTGTCACTATAACAAGGTCACCTTACTTGTTCTTATAGTTGGAAAGTGAGCAGAAGAGACAAGATGAGACATAGGGTCACTTCTGGGGACTGAGATAGCTTGAAAGCAAATGGGTCTCCTCCATCTCTTGTTTTTCCCACTTGGTGGCAAAGAAAATGAAATCCTAGAGCAGGAGCTCCACAGGGAAGCATGAGCTACCACATGGACCAGGAACCAGCTGTCACACTGAACAGCCAGGTGCCTGGAACAAGCATTTACCGTACTTGATGAGTGTTAATAGGGGAGGGTTTATTGCAGAAAATGGCTTATCCTGACAATCTTGGCTTCTTTTCTGCTGCTGTGGCAATTTGGACAAAAGCAACTTAATTGGGAAAGGGTTTATTTGGTTCACAATTTCAGATGGCAGTCCACAATGGTGGGGGAGCTGCAGGGACTGCAGCATGAGGCAGCTGGTCACATTATGATCCCAATTAAGAGCAGAGAGCACTGGGCACATGCATGCTAGGGCTCAGCTTGCCTTCTCCACTTAAACGGTCCAGGTTCCCCTCACAATTAAGATGTCTTATCCCATAACGTGATCAAATCACCCACACACGTGCCCAGAGACTAGAGTCCATCATGTTGGTAGTTGACATCAGTCGTCACACTAACTAATGCAAACAGGAGTGGCAGAACTGTCCCTAAAGACTGCTAGTCTTACTCTAAACCTGAGTTTGGCTACACAGTTAAGTTGTCATGCTGGTTAAAAATGCAAATGCAGAGACTTTAGGGAGTGGAAGAAGCCCTGCATGAATGAAGTCCTGAGTGGATGCATGCCGTTGACATAGGCCCGGCCATGTCAAGAACCTAGTAGACTCAGACCCATGGGAGTGGCAAAGTCTTTCGGCAGGGTGAGGCTCAAAGGGATGGCAAGGCCTTCCTCACGGGACTGAATGCAATTGATAGCATGTACAGAAAATGTCCACCATAGCTTTCTTTCCCAGGATATTATCGGCTTTCTGAAGATAGCTCCCCTACAGAGACTGCCCCTGCTCAGATTAGCTAAATCTGTCTTCTTAATCCATCTGTGTACCATAAACCTTGCCAACCTTGTTTTTCTGTACATAATAATCCTGTCTCCTTCTCTAGCAGTATGCAAAAACCTGCCCCCCTGTTCAATTCTCAATGCACAGAACACCCTGAGCTTCCAAGGTGCTGTGGTTTCTCCACTGGGAGCCCAGTCCACCTGATCCCAGCACTTCTGTGGTTCTGTGTGTCTGTCTGTCTTTTCCTTGTTCCCTCAGAATTCTAGTCAGTTCCTCTAAAGCCTTGGTGGGTGTCACCTTCTCCAGGTGGCTTCTGGAGTTTGTTTGTTTATTTGTTTTTAGGGTAGGAACCTGCCCTGATTCTCTGCTGTTCATGTTCTCTATGCATTTTTCTCTACAAGTGTTAAATGGGTGTTTATCATCTCTAGGCAGTGGAGGTTGAGCAACCCATAGTTGCTCATTTAACATTTGTACAAATGAAACTGGAAGAAATCCCTTTTTTCTTTGAATTTTCTGCTTAACACACAGAAAGGAAGAAATAATCACCCCCTGCTACTGTAAGACATCTGTAGTTTGAAATTTGAATAGGCTTACAGGCCCATCTTAAATAAAGCCTTGGTTCCTAGGATGGTAGGAGAGAAGGGATGTGGAACCTTTAGGGAGTAACACCCTTTTGGGAGGTCTGAAGATCTTTGGAGATGTGGGGTTTGGAGGGGTATATAGGGACCTAGCAAGGCCCTGTTCACTCGTTCGTAATAGTTATGGTCTACCCACCACAGCTTGTTTTCTTCTGGCATGCACTCTTCACTGTGGCCACTGAAAACCCACCAGAGGGAACCACTAAAATCATGAGCCAAAACAAACTTTTTATCTTGATAAATCATCCACCTCAGGTATTTTGTTGCAGTAACAGAAAACTAACTAAAACAAAGACAAAACATAAAAAGGACCAAAAAAAAAAAAAAAAAAAGGATTTTCGTCCATTTCTATGGTCTCTACAATGCCACTAAAATGCCTGAGTCTTCATGTGGAATTGCATGCATGACACGGAGCTGGCAGTGCTTCTTTGAAGATTCATTCTGTTGCTTGGCTTCAGTTCCCGAGCTCAGCTCAGTACTGCTACAGAGTTTGAGGTTTGGTTCGTTGGCTGTGATAAGGAATGTGCAGGTATCTGGGCAGTATTTCAGTCTCCTAAGTTTACACATACCCAGAATGGTATTAATATGCACTGAGGGGACTCCAGCTCAGTCTAGTTGTGAATAAAGAAGGAAAGAGAATTAGGTAGGACTTGAGGACCTGCGCATGGGCACAGAGGGGAGGGCACAGCATGTCCTACCCACAGATGCCCTTGGAGAAGATCCCAGCATACACACTGTGGCCCATCTGAGTTGTCTGACCTTCTCATGCCTCAGTACCTCTTTAAACCCCTGTATTATGGTACTGACACCCTTACTGCACTCCTTGGTTCTTCACACACCCCCATGGGGCACTACATAAAGTGATTTTGATTCTGGGTGTACTCCTGATCGCAGCTTGATTTGTATAATCAGGGCCCTGTGGTTTACAGGACATTTCAAACCCCCAGATCCTTGCTGGGTAGAATAGGGAAGACATCCACCTTTCTTTCCCCTTGCACGTAATGAATGACGAGGCAACCCAGGCCTCTGCTAGGACCGTGAAACAGAGAAGGTCGGCTTTGCAAATTGCGTTGGACGTTCAGTTAGACTTGATGACGCAGCTGAGTCATGCTCCTCTAACAATATCAGAAAGAGAATTCCACCGAGGTTTTGTGTTCTTTTCATCGTCCTTGCACCTTCCACACCACACCTCTCTGATGAGCAAAGCCCATTAGCACTACTGAAATCTAACCAGAATCTTGAGCTGAGCCCTGATTGCTGGGATCTGAACTTCAGACAAATACCTTATCCAATCAAACAGCAACTCTTACAGCTACCTTCTACTTAGTATGACCAACTTGAGTAGTCACACCCAAGCTTTGTGTCACTTATAGAGTAAAGATATGTTTTCATACTGGGGCTGGGGCTATAAGTTGTTGCAACTAGTGTACTGGGCTCACAAATCTGCCTAGTCTAAGTCTTGACACATGGTCCAGGTCCTCATGGAAGGTGTTCCCTAGTATGTTCCAGGCGGTGTCTCAGGCACTGGAGGAGAGAATATTCAACACAGGACTTCCCAGTTTACATTCTGAAAGTGAGACAACAAATAAGCAAAGAAACAGAAATTTAGCCAGTCACTTAGGATCTTACACGCTGCTGTCTTTTGGCAACCTCTCCGAGCCAGGCATGTTGGTCCTGAATTGCTGTTGATAAATCGTGTGAGAATATTAAGTGTTGAGGGTTGGGTGCTGAGAGCAGTTGCCAGCCAGACGGAGAAAAAGGGATATTTCTGGAAGTGTCATCAACAGACAATCCTCAGCCCTCTTTTGACATTGTCCTTGCCTGTTGCTGGTTCTGTCCCTAGTTCCAAGAACACAGAATTCCATGCTTGCCAATTGTGCTATGAAATATTTACACTGACTTTTTTCAATTGTATACATTATTTACTTTAGATTCCATAAAATATTTACATGTCATGCTAAATATACATCAAATTTCTGCTGTGCTATGTTATTTTTGCTTTAAGCCAGGGATGTTAATGTGGAACATTCCCCAAATCTGGGAGAGTTATGTTGAGGAAGAGTCAAGAATGGGCACCTCAGCAGACAGAAGTGATACCTTCCTGCAGGCCAGGAACATCCTCCACCCCTGCCCTCAGAGAAGCATTGCAGCAAAAACTGGCCCAGGACAAAGCGTTTGTGCTGTGCCACCTTCACCCTCGACCCTACACTCAGTTCCTCAGCATGAACGGGCACTGGGCCCAAGGTCACTCTGAGGTCAAAACTGGAGAAAGCTCAGACTTACCACTCAAATGAGCCATGCCACTCCTGCAGAAGCAGCTAATGGAGTGTTTTCATGATCACCACATGATTTAGGAAATTCTAGCAGCTCTCCTTCCACTGGCTGCTCTCCTTTAGGAGAGCCATCCCACTCGCCACCTAGCTTGTGATAAGGTCTAATGGCACTGGCTATTGACAAATTCCTCAGAACCTGTCCTTTTGTATGATGTCATAGCACCGAATGTGTGTGTGTGTGTGTGTGTGTGTGTGTGTGTGTGTGTGTGTGTGTACCTGCACAAAGTACCACACAGTCTGGTCTTTCATATTCTCTGCTTCCTAATCATTGAAGAGTCAAAGGGAGCACCTACCAGAAAACCTTTTTGCTCATTGTCTTTGTCCTTTACAGATGTCCCCAGTAGAATAATGATGCTTGACTTTCAGCTTGATCTCTGCCATCTTTCCTAATGGGTTCATGTTTCTCTTTTTAGAGCAAGCTCTGCTCCTACTGCAGAGCAACTGTGTTCCCCAAAATTAGAAACATGATCTTGATGTAACTTCTTTGCAGATAGAGTGATGGTACCCAGGGGTGAGCACTGTGCTGTCAGGGCAAATACACACAATTTCAGAATCAATAATTCTCTGTTAACTTCCTTCTACAGGTGTTTAAGGAAGAACTATCTTGTGAGTGACATGTAATTTTCTTTGACTAAATCATAGCATTATATTATTCCTGAAAATGTTTATGGAAACCTCATTGAGATGAATGTCAGTATCTCTATGATTTGAATAGCATTGGCTTCAGTCAGCTTTTCCAATAAGTGTAGAACCCAAAATTTACTTGACCAAATTTTAGTCAGGCTCCAAAAGCCTGAGAACTTGGGTAGGCCCTGAACTCTGGGGAAACTTGTTCCAGGAACTGCAAGTTGAGCAAAAACAAAACAAAACAAAACAAACAAACAAACAATGCTGAGAAAGGCCACAGAATGTACAACCCCTAGGTTTGGAAACTCCCTAACTTGCAGGGGGTCAAATTCCTCATCTGTTAGCCAGCACAATCAATGTAAAAGATAGATATGCTAACCAATAGAAGCTAGCTGAATGTAGTGTTGCTGATCCTTACTTGCTCAAACCTATAATATCTGAAATAAGATTCTGCTTAGCATTGGCTTCCTTCCCCTTGCATGTGGACTCTGTGAGTGCCGACCCCAGTGCGTTGGCAAATAAACCTCTTGCGTTTGTATCGTTCTTGAGTCCTGGTGATTCCTCAGTCACCTCAAATTGAGTCCATTTCTTGGGCTCATCATAAGGATATGTCATTAGTTTTGACACAGAGAGACCACCTCAGCTAGCTTCCATACCCCATCCCCCTGACTGACTTATGCCCTTATAAAAAGAGACTACTCAGCATTGGGGCACTTTGATCCATCTGACCTTCCTCATTTGCAGTCACCATGTCTACCTTTCTCCTTAGGAGTGCACAGCTTGAGATCCCATTTTGGAAGAGAATGGACCCTTATCAGACACCGTGCAGACACAGTAATTTGGATTTTTGAAACTTTACATAGAAATAAATAATTTTATGCTTCTTATTTTTTATGTTTATTTATTACTTCATGTTACAGCTCCATCACAGTGCCCTCTTTCCACCCCTCCCAGCCCTGCCCTCCTACCCTCTACCCCCTATCCCTTCCACCCCACACCTCCAGAGTGGAGTGTCCCTATACATCAGTCTCCCACCCCAGCTCAGCAGTTATATGAGGGCCAAGAGCCTCCTCATACACTGGTGGCCTACAAGGCAGCACCACTAGGGCAAAGTTTCTCATTGATAGGAAACAAAGTCTATGTTCCTTTTCCCTTTGGTGCATTGGTTGTAGTATAGTTATCTTGTACTATATGTCTAAAATCTGATTATAAGAGAATAGATGCCATGTGCATCCTTCTGAGTTTGAGTTAGCTCACTCAGGATGAGCTTCTCTAGTTCCATCCATTTGGCTTCAAATTGCATGATTTCGTTGTTTCTGATGGCTGAGTAGTATTCCATTGTGTAGATGTACCACAGTTTTCTTATCTATTCCTTGGTTGAGGGACATCTGAGTTGTTTCCAGTTTTGAGCTATTACAAATAAAGCTGCTATGAACATAAATGAGGAAACATCCTTGTGGTTTGGTGAGGAATCATTTGGATGTATACCCAGAAGTGGTATGGCTGGGTCTTGAGGTAGAGATATTCCAAGTTTTCTAAGATATCACCAGACTGATTTCCATAGTGGTTGTACAAGCTTGCTCTCCCAACAGCAATGGAGGAGTGTTCCCCTTTCTCCACAACCTCATCAGCATGTGCTGTCATTTGAGTTTTTGATCTTAGCCATTATGACAGGTGTGAGATGGAATCTCAGAGTTGTCTTGAGTTGCATTTCTTCAAGTGTCTCTCAGCCATTAAGGGTTCCTCCTTTGTGAATTCTCTGTTTAGTTCTGTTCCCCATTTTTTGATTGGATTATTTGGTTTCTTGGCATTTAATTTCTTGAGTTCTTTGTAAATTTTGGATATTAGCTCTCTGTCAGATGTGGGGTTGGTGAAGATATTTTCCCAATCTGTGAGCTGCTGTTTTGTTCAAATGACAGTGTCTTTTGCCTTATAGAAGCTTTTCAGTTTCATGAGGTCTCATCTATTGATTGTTGGTCTTAGAGCCTGAGCTGTTGGTGTTCTGTTCAGGAAGTTGTCACCTGTGCTGATAAGTTTGAGGGTTTTACTCACTTTCTCTTCTAATAGATTTAGTGTGTCTGGCCTTATGTTAAGGTCTTTGATCCACTTGGACTTAAGTTTTGTACAAGGTGATAAGTATGGGTCTAATTCATTCTTTTACATGTGGACATCCAGTTGGACCAGCACCATTTGTTGAAGATGCTGTCCTCTTTCCATTGTGTGGTTTTGGCTTCTTTGTCAAAAATTAAGTGACCATAGGTGTGGGGTTCATTTCTGGGTCTTCAATTCCATTCCACTGATCCACTGGTCTGTTTCTACACCAGCACCATGCTGGGTTTCGTTTGTTTTGTTTTGTTTTGTTTTACTCTTGCTCTGTAGTACAGCTTGAAATCTGGGATGGTGATGCCTCCAGATGTTTTTTATGCTTCTTATTATTCTAAGGTATTCTATTATATTGCAAACAGTATGAACAAAAAGTCTAGCTGTGTTATTTTAAAAAACTAAACTAAAATATACTAGTTATTTGATTTTACCAATGATGACTCAGGAGCCAGATGCTGGGATGAAAACCTGCTAGCTCAGAGAGGGAGAGAAAGCACCCAGCTGATCTTCCTGTTCAGCTGAAAACTCCAGAGGAAAAAAAAAACCCAGAGCTAAAAAGCCCAGAAGAACCTAGAAGAAACATTGAAGGAGACAACCTTCTGAAGGAAAAAACCCAAAAGAAGAAGAACACCCAACCCCTTCTCCACTCTGTCTTAAATACCCCTCAGCTCAAAGTTCCTCCTTTCTATTTAATCCCTGTCAGCTGGTTTCTTGTTCCACCTCTTGACCTAGGGTTAGTTTTATTTAATCTTGTATACATAAACCTCTTGGATTAAAGGTGTGTTCTAGGGCAGATCCACATCACAATAACTTGTTTACAGTAAATAGAGAGCTCTTGGATTAAAGGCTAAGCCATTGAACAGTTAGAAACAGGTTTTTCAATTCATAATTCTCAGGGTCCACAATGAGATCAAATATTCTGCAACACACCTGTTATTTCTGTCATGGGTTGAAAGGTACCTTGTAGGAAAAAAAAAAAAACACTCTGTACATTAGTCTTGCAGAAAAGAGAATCTAATTGCTAACAATACTGAATTAATGTCACCTGCTGTTCAGGATGCTGGAACAAAATAGTGTAAGCTGAGTAGCTTATAAGCAATAGAAATTTACTGCACACAACTCTGAAGGGACAAAATAAAGGGACAAACAAAATGAGTATCCAGTAATGGCCTGCAGCTTTCTGGTCCAAATAGTGAAAAGGATGGAGTCTCTCTCTCTCTCTAGGGCCTCCCACCTTCACAATTTACCCACTCACTGTGTGTTAGTTGGCTCTTTGTCATTGTGGCAAAATATCAGGGTCAAACAACTTAAGAGAAGCATCCTTTTGGAGGTTCTGTCCACTTTCCTTAGCTCCATTGCTTTGGGGACAGTGTGTTTTGAGGCAGAGCATGACAAGAGAACATGTGTTACAGGAAAGTGACTTGCCTCTTGGCAGAATGCAGAAAGAACAATGTCAAGATGTACCCTTCAAGAGTGTGGCCACAGTGACTTCCTCTAACAAAGCCCCAATTCCTATAGTGCACGAAGCTATGAATTATTCAGTGAATAAACCTATTGATAACGTCAGTGGCCTCATGATCCTGACCCCTTTCTTTTGTGCTACCAGCTGAAGATCAAGCCTTCAACATGGGAGCCTTTTGTAGAAACTCTGAAAATGCCTGCGTTGGAATTTAGTCCAAAGAGGGGATTCATGCTTTCAGACAACACTCCTGGCCCTTGGCATTTGCTCTGCACTTAAAATGAAAGTACAGAGTTGAGCTGGGCGGTGGTGGCGCACGCCTTTAATCCCAGCACTTGGGAGGCAGAGGCAGGCGGATCTTTGCGAGTTCGAGGCCAGCCTGGTCTACAAAGCGAGTCCAGGACAGCCAGAGATATTCAGAGAAACCCTGTCTCGAAAAACCAAAAAAAAAAAAAAAAAGAAAGTACAGAGTTGGCCGGAAGAGATCCCAGTTGCTCCAGCCCTCAGCCTATCCCCAGTTCAACAGTTCATTTGGGGCAGCATTGCTATGAGGTTCTTGTGTGACTCAGGTCAGCCAGAGACCTGCCTGGGATCTGGATGGGAGGGGCATCACTCCTCAGTACAGCCTTGGCCAGTTCTACACAGCGGGATTAATCCTGCCCTCCAGGTTACCCACTCATCTGTGCCTGAGACTCAGCCAGGACCCAGCTCACTCTACCAGTATGTCATTGGGGTGTGAGTACTCCCTGGGGCTTTGTATGGAACACCCAGGAAGGAAAGGTGAGAACAGAGATGAGGGTGGGGAGAGGGAGAAGAAGAGGGAAGGGAAGAATGACAAGGAGAGAGAGGAAGAGGGACAGAGAAAGAATCCTAGGGACAGTGACAAACAGGGGGAGGATATATTTGGAGACTCATGTCCTCAGGAGAGGTTTGGAGAGTCTGTCAAGGTATCAGGTGGAAATCAGAAGTTGTTTTGGCCCCATCCCAGCTGCACTTCACCTCCCTGACTGATGGGCACACTCCAAAGCCTTGGGCTTTGCTGAAGTTGAATGTCATCAACCAATTCTCAGGCTGCCTTCAGCTGGGAGGCCTGAGCAGTGTCAGTCTACCCCCTTGTCAACTTGACACAAGCTGGAGTTATCTGAGAAGGGGGTGAGTGATGACCACAGTTGAGGAAATGCCTCCATAATATTGACCTGTAGGCCATTTTCTTAATTAATGATTGACGTGGGGGTCCTAGCCCACAGTGGGTAGTGCCACCCCTAGGCTGGTGATCCTGGGGTGTATAATAAAGTAGACCGATACAGCCAGCGGGCAATGTTCCTCCATGGACTCAGCCTCTGTTCCTGCATCCAGATTCCTGACTTTATCCTCAGATTTCCCTCAGTGACAGAGGACCTGAGAGCTGTAGGATGAACTAACCCCTTTTCTCCTCCAAGACAGTGATGAATGCTTTTAGATGGAGCCTGGGATTGGACAGAGGGAAGAATAAAGATATTCAGCAATTTAGCTCTGGAGACAAAGGTCAAAAACACAGAGCACAGAGCCCCCAAGACCAGCCCAGAAGTCACCGCACCAGTCCACTCCAGGACAAGGGTCTGACCTGTCACCTGGGAGAAGGGTTCCCAGGTGTCCATTGTGGAGGTAGAGTAGTTAACTCAATTGTTTTTGGATAGTTTTTACTCTTTTAAATGTAGAAAAGTTTATGAAACATAATGACTTGTTTAGAAATAATTACACTGCAGAACTCATGTAAACATCTCCAAGAGCAAGTGCAGCTAAGGCTGCCCCCCATCTACTACTTTACAGCTCTCCCACCAGAGTAGAGCAAACTCCTCTTACCGCCTGCTTCTCCACATCATGGTACACCTTGTCTCACCTTCCTCACAACTGCCCCAACAGGGGATGCTCCTCTATATACCTCACAGCTCCTCCTGCTGGAGGACACTCTGCTCTCCCGACCTCACAGCCCCCCTGTACCAGGGACACTCTTCCCTACCTACCTCACAGCTCCCCACTCCTTTAAACTGTCACAGTAGCATTGCTTTGTTTGCATCTCCAAAGCTGCCTAGATCCAGGTGGAATGGTATTTGAAAGGATGATTGTTGGGACAGGAATGAGCACCTTAAATTTGAGTGGTAAATTTTTGTTTGTTTGTTTGTTTTGTTGTTGTTTTTCTGTTTTCATGAGATGTGGGTTGAAAAATATATCTAGTTTCAAAGTGTGCAATGATTTAAGGGGGAAAAATCATGCCTTTATATGCATGTAACATATAAGTATGGACAATTGTGAAGTGGAGACACAATGGCCACCTCTATGAAGCCCTGTTCTAAGTCATTATCCAGTCAAGAGCTAGGGCAGACTTTCTTTCCATAACCTCAAATTTCCTGCACCAAACTCAGCTCCACTGCTGAAGTAAATTCCCAGAAGGGGCTGTGAGTGTGAAATGCTGTTCCATATCTTTGGGTGAGTTGCAGCCAGTAAAGATGGTTAGGTTAGACTGGATCCAGCTTGAGATATACAAAGCACCTAACACTGGTTCATTCTGAGACAGGAGGGAGTTCTTGACCCTTGATTCTTGCAAGATCATTGATTGCCAATTAAAGTCCTCTCCTGTGTGCCAGGGGAGGGGAGGCCACCTGCAGAGACTGGGCAGACAGACCAAATGAAAGAGCCATAGTAACCCAAGACTGAGGAGATCAAGACCCAGGTGAGGGTGCCAGTGTACTTTCATGCATGTGTGCTCAGAGCCAGGAGAATGTGGTAGACTGGCTAATGTACCTCGGTTTTGTGGGAATTTGCAGGGGTTTCAGAGGATCCTGCTTCTGGCTTCTACTCCTCCTGTACCTCCCTTAGCTTTGTCCCTGCTATAGTCAAGGACAAAGGGCTTAGAGACAAGTTTCTTTCAGAGCAGGACCAGGTAGCAGACTCAATTAATCTATCAGCAGATCTTAATTAAATTCCTACTGTGTTCAGTATAGGATGCTTGGATGGAAGAAAAAGAGGAGACCATCATGTTCTGAAAGGGCCCACTGTCTACCTAGGCACAAAATCACACACAACACACCACCACCAGCTCCTGACCTTGTGCCTCCTTCCACTGAGTGTGATTTAAGAGAGAGATAAGTGGAGGCGTCTGGGGCAGACTTCAGGGGCTCTGGGTAAGACTGTAGTTAACACAGCAAGCTCTGTGGGGACTGAGAGTGGGCAGCTAGACGAGGGCTCCTGAGGTTTGGGGGAATCTTCAGAGGGCAGCAAAGGACACTGAAACTTGAAAGGATTGGTAACTCTGTATGTGAGCAAGGTACTTCTGTCTGATTCGGTACCAGGTCTGCAACAGGGACCATGAAAAGAACTATCTCATTACATTAGCTCTTTAGCTCCCCGGGCCTCATACACCCTTATGAGAGGTATGAGTTTGTAAAGCTGCACAGTGAGTGACAGTGTGTGTGTGTGTGTGTGTGTGTGTGTGTGTGTGTGTGTGTGTGTG
>CAJQZJ010034255.1:757187-767986 GCA_907164525.1 Lophiomys imhausi
TGTGTGTGTGTGTGTGTGTGTGTGTGTGTGTGTGTGTGTGTGTGTGTATATGTGTGTGTGTGTGTGTGTGTGTGTGTGTGTGTGTGTGTGTGTGTGCGTGTGTGTAGTGGGCAGAGGACAACCTTGGGTGTTGTTTCTCACCGTTCACCCTGCTTGAGGCAGGACTTCTTGACTACAGCTGAATATACCAGGCTAGCTGGCTTGCAAGCTTCTAGATAATTGTGTCTCTGCCTACCGACTTGATGCAGGCACTCTGGAGTTCCAGAGCTGTGCTTACTGTCTTTGGATAAACCACTTTGGATGGGGTCTGGGTACCAGGTCCTCACACTTATGTAACAAGTGCTTTGCCCACTAGATCATCTTTCCGGCTCCTATTTTAACTTTTAATTTCTGGATTGGGTTCTAGGTTCTAGCATCCTTTGCCCCTCCCTCCTGTTGAACTGTTCTTGCTGTTGCTCAGGCTAATAAGGAATCCCAGGGACAGAGTACAAAATGCTTTACTAACATTGAGTTGTTTTGAATGTTGATGAAAAAGGTACCCACTGCAGCTGAGAGACACTGGGTTATAGAAAAAACTGAGGAACTAAATCAACCAATATACTATAAGGATATTTTGACTTTAGAGTGGAAACCTGCAATGGGTTTAAGATAGGGACGTAGTTATGCATGTGTCTACAGGGAATGAAAAAATGTGGTTACCAATAAAACTTATAAAGATTAGATCTGACCAGGGAGAACCTCCTATTACCTGAGACATGAATGTCTTCGCATGGTAAGAGTATCTTATTAACTGTCTGATATTCTGATATTCCAATCTTTCATTTAACATGGATGGAGTTTATGCTTCAAATGGACTTACAAAGTTGAGATATGCCTTTCTCCCGCTCAAACTTAGAGCAGAAATTTATTTTCACAGCCAAAGACTGAATGACAATAACAACAAGACAAATAGGCCAAATGACTTCATCCTAACAGACTGTTTCAATCACTATCTTTTCAAAAATATGCATGTAAATCCATTTTTAAGAGGCTAACCCAAAATGATCAATCATACAGAGACTGGACAAGAAAAGCTATAGCTGGCTTTCCCAGGAATTGGCCAAGATCTCAATTTTTAAAGGGCACCTAAAAATATTTGCAACTCCATTCCCCAAGTGATAGGATGGAAATTTTTTCTTATGTGCTATGATTGTCTGTTGTCATCTAGGATAAATGGATATGATGAATGGCTGTAAGAATGGATTGGTGATGGTCAAGGAAAAGTTAAAATAAGGGGTGGACTTAGGGATCTCTTCCTTCCTTACTTCCTTTTCTTTTTCTCTTTCTATATTACTAAAAAATAATTAAGATTGTTTTATTTATATTAATAGACATTTAAGATTATTGGAAATGTAATATTATTTTATGTTTATTGAAGAAATTTAAGGTTATTTTGTATATATTTAAGATTAATTTCTATATTAATGATAGAAATTTAAAGTTATCTTGCATATTGGCAGGAATTTAAATTTATTTTGTTTATTTTCTTGCTTTAGTGTATTTTGATTGTCAAATTACGTAAATACAATTACTTATATACATTAGTAGAAATTTATGATTATTTTGTTTATGTATTGCATATAAGCAATTCATTTATATTGTATATGTAATTCTTATAATTATTATTATTAATTAATATATATCTTATAGATATATGTTAATATTAGAGAAAAATTACTTTTTTAACAAAAAAAAGAGGATAGAAGTTAGGCCTCTTTAGTGAATTAGTATGCAGTCCAGCTTAGCATCTGGCAGCACATGAGGAGGATGACATCCCTTTAACTTGCTGAAATGAACAAAGCCCAGTTGAGGCCATAGTTCTGTGAGAAACACGAGGTGCCTTGTTGAAGGAGTGTGGCTAAGAAACTGTACAAGCTGCAGATGACATCAGTTGCCTCGAGAAGCTATGGACTGCCGGATACCATGAGAAATCTTGTAGGCTCTCGAGACCGCTAAGGGTCTAGAGATGATGCAACATATAATCCAGAGAGCTCCACACGGCTCTCTCTCTTCCTGTTGCCCCCACAGAATGAGAAATCAGCACATGCTGGAGGAATGTACAGCAAGGTGTGCCTTTCGTCAGTATTGAGACGGCAATGGTCATAGGCTGAGAGGCAGAGTCCAAGATAAAGACTTTTTGGTGCAGGTCAGCCAGAGAGAGACCTTTGCAGAGGAGGAGGCTGGCAGAGAAGGCGGGCGGAGTTTGGAGGCTGCGATGAGGAACTAGGCCATGAAACATACTCGGACTGTGGAGACAACAGAAATGAGTCTCAGCTGATGGAGGAAGCAGAATTCAAGTTCAGTGGTTAAAATGGACCGGTCTAAAAAAAAAAAAAAAAAAAGGCCACAATTTAGTGTTTGAAATAAACTGGGCATATGAACTGGCAAAGCTAAGCTTGAAAGGGACTGCCTGCTTGGGACTGCTGTACCCAGACTATCAAAAACTAAATTATCCTGCACAGACCTACGCGAAGAATATTAATATCTTTTTTATTAATATCTTTTTAAGAAAGTTAAAATAGTATTGGTTAGGTGTTCTTGGTATTAGGTATAAGGTTATAGGATATAGGAGTTTAATAGATGCTTGTTAAGTACTAATAAATATAAGTGTTTTAAATAAAAATGTTCTGTTACCGGTTAGTCTCTAACTCCTAGGCTCCAACTGTCCTGCCTCAGCCTCCTTAGCAGCTCTAACAACAGGAAACACATTCAGTCCTCTGTGTCTCTGAAAGGGGAGAGAAGGAGGGGTATTTGGGAGGCAGGGAGAGAAGGAGGGGTATTTGGGAGGCAGGGAGAGAAGGAGGGGTATATTTGGGAGGCAGGGAGAGAAGGAGGGGTATATTTGGGAGGTAGGGAGACACAGAAGAGGGGGAAGATAAAACTGCGTGTGTCTTCTTGGTGCTGGGGAGCAGAGCCAAGGTTTCACATACGCTAGGTAGGTGTTCCACCACCAAGCTGCATCCCTAGCCTGGAACATGTCCATTTAAATGATGTCAGCCTTCCTTGGATCTGGGAGGAGAATCTGTCTTTGTAGTTCTCAGTTCAGAGCGTGTCTCTATTACCCTGGAGCCCGATTGGGTTCCCGGCTGAGGGAAAGTCGCCTCTCACAGGAAGCTGGGAAGTGGGCAGGGATTTCTAAAGGATGGTTTCTCTGGAGTGATGAAGACAAAGACAGAGGTAAGAGTTTCACTTTAAACATAAGAAGGCTAAGACAGAATTAAGGAAGGCTGGCTGCTGTTTGGTCCCTTTTGGGTCAGGGTGGAACATGCTATGAGTTCTTCAGTAGTGGAGGATCTCCCCACAGTGGACAGAGGAGTTTTTTTGTGGAAGCGAAAACCTGAAAGGGATGGCACAACATAGCAAGGATAAGTTAAAGAAGGTGTGAGACCGAATCTCAAAACTATCAGCGCCACTTACAACACTGATTCATTTCACACTTAGTATCTGATGGCCATTCAGCTTAGTTCTCTATATTAACCATCTCACCTAATCCTCAACATTTTCTTTGAAATAGGTATTGTTATCCTCATCTCAGTTGAAGAAGCCGAAACTCACAGTGGCCTTGTTCTGAGTCACACAGCTGTAAATGGTGCGATATAGATCCAAGTTTGTCTGACTACAGAGTGCCCAGTAATTGATGAACTGTGGACTGGGAGGAAAAAAAAACTGAATTAGAAGGGCAACAAAGATGTGGGAGTTTGGATTTCTTGAAGAGGAGAGTGTGTGGAGGTCAAGAATTGCACAGACAGAATTGCAAGGGTTGGAAGCAGGTAGATACACAGGGGTTCCTCACCTGGCCAATTGGCTATCTTCTGTGGCTGTGGGCAGTATCCTTTGAGTTAAAGATTCATGGTTTCTGAGCCAATGGGAGTGGGTAGTGTGTGCAGCTTGGCCCACCTGCTGAGTATTCCCCTCTGAAGGTTTCTACTGTTGGGTTAGTGGATGTAGAAGTCTCTGAAGGAACTGGGCCATCAGGGGTGCTAGAGAAGACGGGGCATGGCAGGTGCTGAAGAGTTTGATGTGTAGAAGAAAATAAGAGGACATCCCTCAGTTAAGACATGTGGTGGTATGAATAAGAACGACCCCCATAGGCTCATATATTTGAATGCCTAGTTGTCAGGGAGTGGCACTACTTGAGAGGGTTTAGGAGGTGTGACCTTGTTAGAATAGGTGTGGCCTGGTTGGAGAAAAGGCTGGGGGTGGACTTTGAGGTTTCAGATGCCCAAGCTGGGCCCAGAGTCTCTCTTCCTGTGTCCTACAGATCTAGACGTAGAATTCTCCGGCACCATGTCTGCCTACATGCACCCATGCTCCCCGCCATGATGACCATGAACTAAACCTCTAAAACTGTAAGCAAGACCCAATTAAATGCTTCCTTTGTAAGACTTGCTGTGTTCACGGTGTCTCTTCACAGAAATAGAACACCGACTAGGATAGTGGGTGAGCAAGACTGACTGCATCAGAGTGATACATGGTGGGGAGAGTCCTGACTGAAGAGGGCAGAAAGAATTCAAAGGCCTCTGGGCTCTCTGATGACAGATTTTCCCTCAGCAATGTCTTAGATATTAGGAAAGAGCCAGGTCTTTAAAAAGGCAAGAATACATACGGCTAGAACATTTTAAATACTGTTTACTAAAAGGAGAAAAGTGATCCATCCTCCTGCTGTGTCTGAGGTCCCTGTGGGAGATGGCAGTGATGTGCTCATCAACAAGGAAATGTGGTCCTTGTGGATTTTCAGCCTGGCAGGGATATTTGGCAAGCCAAGAACTCTCCTTCCAAAAAATATTATGACAAATGATAAGAGAAAAACATTCTGGCAAATGAAATGTATGTTTCTCTCTCTCTCTCTCTCTCTCTCGTGTGTGTGTGTGTGTGTGTGTGTGTGTGTGTGTGTGTGAAAGAGAGAGAGAGAGAGAGAGAGAGAGAGAGAGAGAGATCATGAACACATTAATCTAGCCAAGCTTTCCTGCAAAAATAGTATCCAGGCCAACTATAGAAAGATGTGCTAATCTGAAGAAAGAACATCCCAGATATGAAAAGATCCTTGGAGGATACTAACAATATCATAGTTTATCCACCAAGGGGCTTATATTTAAAATATAGAGAGGTACACGATGGTGGGCTGGGAGAGATGAGGGTGTGGAAGAGGAAGAACACATGGTAGGAAATTAAAAGTGCAGGAGAGGGGCTAGCCAAGAAACCTATGCTGTAGCTGAGAAGTCATAGAGGCCTTGGGAGGCTCCCAGCATGTTGCTAGTCTCAGGCTTCCAGCAGAGCCAGGAAGAGCAGCTAGCTCTAGTAGCTCTATGGATTGAACTCCTTAGCTCTGGAGGGCACATCTTTTAATATAGAGACAAACGGAAGCTTTAAATGGAGTGGACTAGTGTTCTTTTCCTCTGGTCAAACTCATTTTCCTTATCCCTAATGTCTCTGCTGCGTCATCTTGTTAGTGATGCTGGCTTAGCACCTGTGAACTAACTGGACCAAATGAGAACAACTAGTCTATTTGTGGCTAGATGTCACCACATTTACTGCAGTTGGATACAGCATGACTATTTTGGTTTGTGTGACTTATGTGGGGCTAGGCTGCCTCTGAGACAGCCTCATGGTCCCTGCATTCTTATATTTACACCCTTCACAAGCCCCTCTTCTTGAGTGAGTCACTTGCTTCTAGCCCATAGGGCTCAGCAACACCAAGGGGCCATCCCATCGATGTTGAGATTACAAAGGACTAAGGCTTTCTTTTCGACAGTAGAGTCTCACCTGTCGGCTCTGGGGAGAGCAAGTGACCTTGTTGGAGAGGCTCACACAGCACAGAACTGAAGAAGGCCACTAGCCAATGGAAGGACCCAAATCCTGTCATCAACCATGACAGTGACTGTAGAAACATCTCTACTCTACCTTCAGATGAGCCAGGTGATGCGCTCACCCTGTGAGACAGTGACGCTTTCGGCTACTCTTTGGGGCTTGTTTTGGCCATGCTGACACAGATGACCGACCAGTGTGGTTAAGTACTTAGAATGGACTCACAATTGGGAGGCCATTACTCAGACACTAATAAGCAAGAGCTACTCACCCTGGGCTGCCAATTTAAATGACCTGAACCCCTCAAGGTAGGGTGCCGTGATGTGCTGTGGCAGTATTGTTTGGTAGCATGTGTTTTTATTCCTAACTGCTCTGATTTTCCCAGGGGTCCATGTCCTTCATGGGCAGAATGGTGATAGCAAAAACATTTCTGTCCTTTACTCTGATGGAGACAGTGATGGTAGTGCTCCAATAATCTCAGCACTGGGGAGACTGAGGCTGGATGGTCACAAGTTCAAGGCCAGCCTGTAATACATAGTTTAAAACAAGAAGCCTGAGCTACATAGAAAGAAATTATCCCAAAATGAAAAAATCAATAGATATAAATTGATAAATGATAGACAGATCAAAATTTTAAAATCTTATAGGTAAGGATCATATTTTTCCCTACCCAGACCCCATACAAGCATGTTTTGGGTCTAGCAAACAAGAATTCTAGAACTTTAAACTTGGTGACAGAGCAATAAACAGAGGGTGAGAGGCCACCTATGATGGGGTGACCTGAGGCCCCCTATTGTCGGGTGACCTGAGTAGCCTCTTGAGCCTAGGCTGGAGGATTAACTGGTGACTCTGCTTCCCCCTTTTCCCCTCTGTAGTTCTTTTGGATTCTGCAACACCCCCAGGTCTTGTCCCTCAGCCCTGACACACTGTGCACTCAGAACCTTCCTAACCAATGCCCTTAATTCAGGGTATCCACCCTTGCTTTCCTGCGCACAGATTCCTACAGGATCCATGTGCACAGT
Organism: Lophiomys imhausi; assembly: GCA_907164525.1. Classification (NCBI taxonomy): domain Eukaryota; kingdom Metazoa; phylum Chordata; class Mammalia; order Rodentia; family Muridae; genus Lophiomys; species Lophiomys imhausi. The sequence continues at coordinate 764,054 of CAJQZJ010034255.1, forward strand.
CTCTAGAGGCTCTCAGGTGTGTTTGAAACTGTATTTAACAGCAGGTTGCAAAAATGTTGCTGGAGATTTCATACAACTTTTCTTTCTTCTTATTTTTCCTTGTATTGAAAATAGATTCTTTTCTCACATAATATATCTTTATTACAGTTTCATTTCTCTCATTTCAGTTCTTCCTGACATCCTTCCTATCTGGATCCATTCCTTTTCTGTCTCTCATTAAGAAAAAAGCAGGCTTCTAGGACATAATATTAAAATATTATATAAGAATTATATATTATATATATTATATAATATTATATATTATATAATATATATTATAATTTTATAATATATATTATATTATATACTATATATTATAATTATATATTAAATATAATTAAATATATTATATATTATAATTATTATAATATTATATATTATATTATAATATATTATATATAATTTTATAATATATTTTATATAATATATTATATAATATATAATATTTATATTATATAAAATAATATATAAGATAAAACAAAAATGAACGTTAAAAAAGTCTATCAAATTAAAATTCAAACAGTTTTCTATGGATTCTGACAGGACTCAGCAGAAGGACAATCTACTTATCAGGATTCTGTTAATACAATCCCTCAGGAGAACCACTGCTGCCACAGTGAGTTAAAAATGGAAAATTGGAGTCAATCCATAGGGTTTCTGGGATGCAACATTTCACATAAGCACATTGGATGATCTTCTCAGTGACTGTTTATTCAGTTGTGTTGTTGACCCAACTCATACCCCAAAAGCGAGTTCTGCCAGAAGAGAAGCCACTACAAAGAGGCAGATCCCCAAATACAAAGTGTCACTCTTAGCCTGGGTTGGGGAGGAGGATGTGGTCCCCAGAGGGATGATGTCACACTCATAAGGTGAGCTTTCAGCTTTCATCAAAATGGGCTCCCTCCTCCTGCGTGCAGTCACACTTGTTTGTGGCCTCTCTGTTTCCCAGGCTCGTCTTCTTGTCAGCACACAAACGTTTGGTGTTTCCAAGTTGTGACTGAAGGTCTGGATGGCTAAATGGAAAGAAAAAAATAATCTTCGCCAAGTCATACCTGTATTGCTGGTTACCTTTAAGGATTATTTTCAAAATGATGCCATTAGTCCACTTAAAATGTCATAATAAAGCTTCTGCCAATAAAAGTGGTGCTGAAAAAAAATTGTTTTCTATAGAGGACTCAGTGCAGAGCCCAGCTGCAGAGCCCAGCTGCACAGCCCTCATGGTAGAGAACTCTTCTTAAGTTGACAGGCTACGTTCCCAGGACGAGCCAGCCAACTCGAATTTTCTTTATGGGGTTTCTGTATCGGCGGACTGTGCACTCAGTCATGTTTTTGAAGACATGATAAGATGATTCTAGAATTGCATGGAATAGTATAGAAGCCAACTTCTTGTCTGGGATGTGTTGAAAAAGGAAAGGCTCTATAGAGCTTAAGATTTAGACCTTTGGATTGTCTCAGCAGAAAGTTCAGATATTGATTAGAATTAAGCCTGGGACAATCAGAAGACATAATCAAAATGGTCTGCAGTTCCCTCACAGACTTATTTTGAAAATAGTGTTTCCTTCTAACTTTTGGGAGGTTTTGGTTTTGTTTGGTGTTTTTTGTTTGTTTGTTTTGGGGGTGTTTTGTTTTTGCCACTACATAGACCAAGCTGGCTTTCAACTCACAGAGATCCATCTGTCTCAGCTCCACAAGTGCTGGTATTAAGAACGAGGGTCACTGTGTCTGGCTCTTTCTAATACTTTAAGGAACAAAAAGGAGTAGGTTACAACTGTAATGTCATCTCAGCATTGAAGAACAGGAAGGGCAGGACAAGTCAACTGACTGAGGTGGCCTTAATTAGACCCCTTCCAGATATTTGAGCTATGTCAGTGGAACAAGCCTGACAAGAGTTTACAAAGTTCTCCTTAACTTGACCCCTCACATTAGGTAAGAGAGCTAGATATCTTAAAATCTTAGAGGCAGACACTAACCCAGTTAAATATAAATACACAAATAGATATTGTATTAGATGAAGCTGAATATTAAAAAAAAAAAGAGCACATTGTGGAAGGAGACTAGGAAGAGTAAGGTGAGGGGTTTTAACATTGGGTAGAGAGACCGCAGAAATCTTCACCAAGAAGGTGACATTTGGGTAACAGGCGGTGACCCACGTTATTACCTGGAAAGAACATTCCAAGAAGAATTGCACATATAAAGGTCCCCAAGGCTTGAAATGTTTACCAAAGAAGATTGAGAAGTTCAAAAGTCAAGAAGAAAGCCAAGAGTACCATATTCAAGAATCTAGGGCAAAAGAAAACACATTTAACGGAAAGGGCATATACTAGGCATCTCAGTGATACTGGTGGGCTAGGAGATTGGAGGCCTGAGAACTGACCATGAGTGGAGCAGAATGTAGGCCACCAGGGACCAGGAGCAGAGGCATCTTAGCGGAAAGAGAGTAGAAATGGGACAGCAGTAGTTTGACAGGGAACCAGGAGGACAGACATCAGAAACAGTACAGTGAGTGCCTCTGGGATTCTTGCCACAAAGAGAGGGAGACGTCAGCTAAAGCGGGAGTGAGAGCAAGGCTCCTTTCTGTTTTGCAATGGGAGAAATAGAATCATCTCTGTATATGCACAGTGACACATCATAGCCAGGGAGATGCAGATTTTCTCTAGGTCAGCCGGGGTGGGATAGTGCATGACTATGGAGACTGCAGTAACTAGAGTGAAGACAACTGGCCAAGCTAAGGATGGGAGATGTAATGTGAATTTTGGCACTTTCCTTGTGACTCATGATTTCCCAAGGGGCTAGAACTTCAGTGGGAAAAGGGGGAGGACTGGGAAGAGGATTTGGAGAATTTCAGAGAGAAATGACTTGCTCCCCCAAGGCACAGGGGTTGTAAACCAGAGTCATAAGGTCACAGGTATTTTGCAAGGTGACAGAGTAGTTGAGAACTTGTTACATACACCATGTGACCTCACAGACAGAAAATATTTACTATATACCCCCTTTATATAAATAGCTCATGATCCTTGGTGGCTTAGTCAGCTTTGGGTGCTATAGGAAAACAGACTCAAACAATACACATTCATAGCCTGGTGAGGTGGCTCATACCCATATCCCAACACTCCGCAGGCTCAGGCAGAAGAATTACCAAGAGTTTGAGGCTAACCTAAGCTACATAGTAAGTTTCAGACCACTCTGGGACATATATATATATATATATATATATATATATATATATATATATATATATTCAATCTCCCATTGATGAATTAATTTGTTTTTCATATTTCCAAAGGATAAAAAGGAGTAGAGGAATAGAGTGTTTCTTTTCCTCTTTTCTCTTTTTTTGCAAACATAAAAACTTTGTATTCTTTGACAAGTTTATACATGTATATAATATGTCTTAGAAAGTTTCACACATTATTACCTTCTTAGCTCCTCCCTCTCCCACTGAACCCCTTCTTCTCAATAAGTATCCCTCCTACTTTAATGTGTTTTCTTTTGTTTCTTTGTTTGTAAATCTGCATTACTCTGAGGGGTCATTTACTCAATCAGCACAGGCAACTTACCAGTGGCTACACCAATGAAGAAAACTACTGCTCCTACCAGCAGCTATTAACTGCCAGTAAGTCCTCAGTGAGAGCCGAGAGCCTCATGAACCGCTCCCTCATTCATGATGGGATATTGATGACTTCATCTTTCGCAGGTCTGGAGCAGATAACCATATCTACTGTGAGTTCATGAGTGCAGCAGCCAGCTCATGTCCAGAAACTCTGTAGAGCGGTCATCCCAGCCTCTGGCTGTTACATTGTTTCTAGTATCTCTTGCACAATATTCCACCAGCCTTGGTGGGACCAATGCAGATGTCCTGTCTAGGGCTGAGCGCAGATGTCCTGTGTAGGGCTG
>CAJQZJ010034255.1:767996-778654 GCA_907164525.1 Lophiomys imhausi
AGATGTCCTGTCTAGGGCTGAGCGCAGATGTCCTGTCTAGGGCTGAGTGCAGATGTCAACAGTTACTCATTATTAGCACTTGGACTAGTTTCGAGTCTGTTTACTAACCATCACTCTCTGCAAACAGAAGTTTCTCTGACTGAGGCTGAGGTCTTAACCCACTGTCAACCTTGTGAGCCACAACAACAGCCTTTTAGTTTGTGCGCACTGGCGCATTAGTGGCATGACTAGTATGGGGGTATAACCAACCACTTCATGATTGGATTTGAGACCCACTCCAAAGGAAGGAATTCATGCCTGGTACTAAATCTGCTCAAAATCCCATTGCTGGGAAGTTGCAGGTCCTAGGCGGTCTACCAGTGCTCTTTTGCTCGATGGACATGGTGTCAAACCACTTCTAAATAGGTTTCTTTTTACCCACAGAGTAGTGCTAATTTCTCTTTCTCATAAAACATCTGGTGAAAGACTCCCTGCCCTATGATCTAGTATAAACCTAACTCCTTTCCTTTCAAAAGCGCTGCTCCTAAGTGCCTTGGGGTTTAGAACTCCAGCATGTGAATTTGGGGCATACAGCATTCGATCTGTAACACAGGGATTGGAGACTAGATAGACACAGGGCACAGGGTTTATTATCAGGTCACAGTAAGGCCACACTCCCAGTTAGTGATCATACTACTCAGGTGTTTTTCACAAAAAAATTACCTTCATTTAGGTAGGCATAAATAAGAGAAGGGACAATGCTAGTGATTTAGGCAAAGTAAGAGCTGTACAGGGAATTTGGTGGTTTCTAAACGCTGATGACAGCCAGCAGGTGGTAAAGGGTTGTCATCTCATCTACTCAGGCGGCTCAAGCAGGAGAGAAACAGTTGAGAGTGAGTTCAAGGTTATCCTGGGCAACTTAGGTAGATCTTGCCTCAAAAAAAAAAAAAAAAGTTGAAAAACATAATGAAGTTCTGAGTATGAGGCTCAGTGCTACAATACTTGGGTTCAGTACTCTGGATTCAATCCCCAGTGTGGCCGAAACAAACCTAAATAGATAAATAGAAGAGACTATGTGGTTGCTCCTAGGATTTAAAATGAATGTGGAAGGATGAACAAACGAGAAGCTGACAGGAGACAGGCAGTGTGATAAGGGATTGTATATAGTACCTATGAGATGAAAAGCTGCTGGCATTAGAGGGATTGAGCTGGAAAGCTGGGAGATGGCTAGAAAGGGGGAGGCTTACAATTCAGTCATGCATGGTTATGGAAGCTGGTAGTGACACGGTATAGGGACTAGCAGGAAGAAGTGGTAGTCCCCAGAACAATGTAGAATGAAAGCATCATGGTGGGTGGCAGAGGGCCACCTTGAGGGAGACATCCCTGAGGAATATTCAAACATATGAATTAAAATGTGGATGACATATGTCTTCAGTGTCATCCTGAGCATGCCTTAAAGGTCCATTCAGGAATCATTTAATAATGTAGGAAAAAGTATCTGATATTTGTTTTGCTATATATTGATTGAGGAGTCTGGGCACTATATAAGGTTAGGTTATAACTTGTAGTTTCTGTCCAGGAGAGAAATAACCTCAAATATTATAATGTCATGGCTTTGTAAAATACCTGCTGACATGACAGTTAACTTAGAAATCCTATGCTGTTTCTTCAAAATGTCTACAAGTAGCCAGTTCCTCAGAGTAGTCTTTGAATCAGCTTCATCATCTTAATGATTTATCACTAAAGAGTGAATATTCCTCTTTGGCAAGAGGGTACTGAGAATTGAATTCAAGGCTTTAATCAAGAAAGACATGAAATCTACCACTAACCTATAACCTCAGCTTGAATTAATAATATTTGATATAAATTTTCTCAGGGTTTTTGCGAGAGCCATTTTATTTTTTAGGTTTTTCAAGACAGAGTTTCTCTGTGTAACAGCTCTGACTGTCCTGGAACTCACTCTGTAGACTAAGCTAGCCTTGAACTCACAGAGATCTGCCTGCCTCTGCCTCCCAAGTCCTGATGCTTGAGGGGCTGGAGAGATAGATGGCTCAGTGGTTAAGAGCACTGGCTATTCTTCCAAAGGACCCAGGTTCAAATCCCAACACCTACATGGCCATTCACAGCTGTCTGTAATTGCTGGGCGTGGTGAGTCCCAGTACTTGAGAGAGCCATGTTTTTAACTTTCAAAAAAATAAATCACAACTTGGGGGTGTTTTAGTTGCTTTTTTTTTTCTGTGATAAAAATACCCCAGAAAAGACAGCTGCAGGGAGAAATGGTTTATTTTGGCTTGCAGATATGGGTGGATCCAGTCTATCACACCAGGAAGACAGGGTAGCAGGCAGAGAAGGCACGGTGACAGGAGCAGAAAGCTGACTGGTCACACTATATTCACACTCAGGAAGCAGGAAGAGGGGCTGAGTTACAAAGTCTCAACATCTTGCCCCACTGATCTACTTTCTCCAGCAAGGTTCTGCCTCCTGAAGGTTCCAGGAGCTTGCCCAATAATGCCACCAGCTTGGGATCAAGTGTTCAGACACATAAGCCTATGGGGGACACTTCATATTGAAGCCACAGCTAAGGGTTATTAAGACCATCAGCAGTTTTCATTACTCAGTTAAGACGTACAGTCTTTAAAAAGAGGGATGAGCAGTGGTATTGATGGGTGAATAGAGATATAGAGTCGGAAAGGGGCGCATATGGTAGGATGGACTCAGAGGTAAGGCTTAGGAATGCTGGTGTGAGGATGAACTATCAATGATAACAAGACACCAAAGGGATCCTGTCCGTCCTTAAGACCAGACTTACATGGAGTAGGAAAGCCCATGAGAGGTCTGAAATGGAAGTTGTGTCCTCAGGGTATAGCTGAGTTTCAGAAGTAGCAGAAGATAAAGGAGCTGTTCATAGATGAGTTTGGGAATATAGTGGATGCTACAGATGGTAGACTATAGATTTTCAAAAGAATGCACTGCACATGTGACCACACATACATGCACATGCACGCGCGCTGTGTGCGCCTGCACACACACACATTTATATATAAACTCACCCCTATAGAGAACTTCAAAGTAGGCTCATGACAGCCCAAGACCAAGTTCTCAGCACAAAGGATATTTATTTGCCCAGAATGACAAAGTACAGAGATAAAGGACAAAGGCAGGACATAGAGTGTGATGGGGTTAGTGATAACATTTAATAGCATAGGGAACTTGGAATAGCAAAAGCCTGGACTTTAAGATAAAAGACTTACTTCCCAAGTGACATGTCCTAAGGAACTCGCCAAGGATGGATGGCTTCTTTGATCATAGGTTTGGGGGCGGGGACATGCCCTGAGGCACCTGCCCCCAGATCACAATCTCCGGATTGCCTGTCATTTCTCAGCCCTCTGCAAAAAGCTTTGACAGAGTCCAGAGGTATGACTTGAAAGCTCGCGAAAGCTTCTGCCAAAAATCAAGTTGCCAATTCATTACGACAGGTGAAAATATTTAAGTCAAGGTTCATGTAGACAGAGTTTTCGCTCCTGTTCCTGTCTCACCTCCTCCTCTTCTGGCAGAGAAACTCACATCAGTCTCACAGGGAGGCCTCCTCCTCTTGTATCGACCGACCCGTTGCGGGTATGGAAACGGATTCTTCCTGAGATTTTGGAGTGCCTGGGTAAGGAGTTGTCTGCCCTCAGAGTCCAGGGGCTTCAGATTGGGCAGAACACTGAAGCGAAACCCTTGCAGGTCTGAGGCATAAACTGTCTTGGGATCTGGCCAGCGGAATTCAGAGACTTTGGGACTGAAAGATTTGATGAAGGACAGCCATCCATAAAGATCCATGCCCAGAGGAAAATGTCCTTTTGAGAAACCTTAGGTTAGTGTTAAATGTCTGTATTATAGGTATTAGGGTATCATAGACTAGGTTTTAGTTAGGGTTCAGGTCTTTAGGATCTAGGAACTTTATAGGCAATTGTTGGGTAATTGTTAAGTATTAATAAATATATGCTTGATAAATAAAAATTTACTGTTACACATAGAGGAAGAGAAAAAAGGGGAATGGAACAAGAGAGAGGGGAGAAAAGGGTCAGGGGAGAGAAGTAAGGGGTATATTTGTCCTGGGGTGGGGCACAAAGAACTGTCTCTGGATAGAGAAGAGATAGATGTGACCCATAGGAAATGGTAATTTATAAAAGTACAAGGGAAACTGCCGTGTTAGGATGAGGTGTTTAATTTTAATCGGGCATGTTGATTAGGTGAGCCAAAGGGGGCATTTGATAGCTGGACCTTGGTAGTCAGCCTGGGAAGGAGGAATTGGCCAATTAAGGGAACGGACCTTGGGGGCCAGCTTCAGGAATGTAATCTAAAGGTTTTTAGGCAGAGGTGATGGAGGAGAAAAGCAAGGCTTGGAAAAGCCATGCTCTCTGGGCTTGAGCTGGTCAGACATACTCACACCTACTCCTCATACACACATATTCAGACATACACACATGCACAGGAAAGAGAGAGAGGGACAGAGAGAGCAAGAGAGAGAGAGAGAGAGAGAACAAAGTCTCCTCTTAGGAAATGCATAAAAATCTTTCACCCACCTACTGATTTAACCATATTCTTAAGTCTGTATCTCTTAACATTACCATGCTTATGATGGAACTTCAACATGTAAAATTCAGGACACTCGTGGTGTTCCTAGGACCGACGGGGTACTTACAAAGCTGTTATTAGACAGTCATAATCCAGTATGACCACTGTCTTCCTTCATAAGAGGAGGAACTTTGGACACAGAAGGAAGATTAAGTAAAGGTGCAAAGAGAAGAAAGCCATCCACAAGCTTCAGGGGGAAATAACCTCAGATTCCAAAACCATGAGCAATTCAGTGACTGAGACAACCCCCACCCCAGTCTTCAGTACTTTGTAGAGCAGGGCAAGCAAACAGAACCACTTCCCTTTTCTTTCTCTGCTAACAATGGCCTCTGTGGGAAATGATGAGAACCTCTCCTCATAATGTAACCCTTTAGCTAATAAGATGTCATGTGCGTGCGCGCTTGTGTGTGTGTGTGTGTGTGTGCGTGCGTGCGTGCGTGCGTGCGTGCGTGCGTGTGTGTGTGTGTGTGTGTGTGTGTGTGTGTGTGCGTGCACTCTTCTTGTCTTTCTCTATGGAAGTCATCAGGGTTAGGTATTAACTGTCCTTAGATGGAATCTCAAGCAGATCATAGAGCTCTTCTAAGGCCCTTCATTTAGTCTCTTCTGAGCAATTTAAACAGATGTATTCAATAATGTGCTCTCTGAATTTGAATGACGGCTAGAGTACTTCCCTCCTGAAGTTGATAGTGAGGTAAGGGGTGTGGCTGGTTTCCTGTCACTCTGACAGTTGGCTTTCCTCCCTCCTCCTTACTCACCAGGCTGTTTCTGGTCTTTTCTGGGAAGGTGAGAAGATCAGGGTTCGGGCCTTCCTTCATGCTTTGTCCTCTGCATGGAATGGGCAGGTGCTCAGGCTTCATGCTAGCATGTCTGACTGTCCACCCCCTCGTGACTCCTGTCACTTAGGCCTGCACCTGACCACTGATCTCCACTGCTCTCCTGAGTCTCTGCAGAGCGGACTTCTCTTGAGATGACTTTGAGTCAGCTCCTTTCCACAGATCTGCTGACCACATGGGTGAAGCATAAATGTCTAGACCATGCTGGGGATAGAAACAAACACATGCAACAAAACCTGTTACCTCAGGCATTGAGGTCCTTCATGGCTAACGGTAAGAATCGGATGCCAGCTGACTAATTCCAAGGGATGCTCATCCAGTCTACAAGGGGTCCACTACTTCTACCACTGGCTTTTGTTTGAGAAGCTCTCTTTTCCTATGTTGAGGGATATTCATTAGCATTCCTCTCTTTTCTCCTTCTTTAATTTTTTGTCCTTTTTAGGCTAGAGTTTGGATTTCCCTCATATGAGTTTAGAGTCTCCTAGAGTGTGGGAATGCCAAGACCATTGTCAGTGACCTTTGTGCTTGCAGAGTAGACTTTTTGGGACAACCTTTGGCTCTAATCCTGAGATGTGGGCCTGGGTATAATCATCTGATATGATTGTGGAAGCTGGTACTTCACAGGGACTCTCATTTCTGGGTCAAAAGAACCTGTAGAGGAGCTTGACCACAAAGCCTCCTGCCTCATCGAGTCATGACTTCGCTTGAGCAGGCACGATGCTCCCCTTCTGAAGGGCCCTTAACTGTCTAAGAATTCCTGGAAGGTCACACTTGGGAAAGAAGGAATGCCTAGTCCTGCAGACAGCACAGCTGCCCTGCTGCCCTCCATGGGCATTTATCAATGTCATTTTTCACACCCCAAACATCTAAAGCAACTGAGATACCACAAGATGACAACAGGGTATCAGGCTGCAAGAGATGATAAGTGGCCTTCTGATGGCACCATGCTTTGCTAGTGTAGAACTAAGATGCACGGTTTTTGCCCGGTGCTATCATGGACACACCCTATACACCCGTCAGAGAACAGCCATCACTTCCACAGTTCCTCCACCTTGATGGAACATTCAGTTTTTTTTTCCTCTCCTCTCCTCAGGCCTTGCCAACCCTTGATTGATCAATCTGTCCTCAGTCTCTTCAGGGAATCATTTAAGGAGGAAGGGTCCAGAATGAAAGTCTCTCTGAGAGACATTCAAGACCCACTGCACTCAGAACCAATAGACATGTACAAGCCCATGGTGACCGACTCCCAGGGCCCACGCCATAGCCCCTTGTCTTAGCCTGGCCCCTCCTTTTGCTTTGAAGGATGAGCTCAAAGAGTTGTGAGTCTCTGTGACTGAAATGGCAGGCAAGCTTCCAGGAGGGGCGGGTCCCCATGGGGATTCTGAATACAGTTCTGTGCTGGGCGGTCAGCTTCACTCTCTTCAAACATCAAATGGCAGTGTTCCCCAGCCAGAGACATCCTGAACCTGTCACAGCATGTAGGCACGAAGGGAACCACATGAAATGAAACTCCCTTGAACCTAGGCTAGGCTGGGCTGACGTGTTTGTTTGTTTCTCATGTTGTTTTCTTTGAATACTTTTCTGTATCAAAGCCCTTTGTTCTGTTTTGTTTTTTGGTGCCGCTGTGAGAAATTCTGTCTTCAAGAAGAGGTCATTGGATCGGGATTTTGAATTTAGTGATGGTGGAGGCTATAATTTTTCTTTCTGGCAGCACTGGGCTGCTGGAGAAAATTATAAAAGAGACATTGTGCCTCCCTGCTGCTTGCACTGAGACCAAGGAAATGGAGTGAACTGAGAGTAACGTTTATCCGACTTTGACTCAGAGTTGTTTTGCCCAAACGAGGGCAAAACAGCTTTGAGGGCCAAGAAGAATCATCAGAGCTATGAATCAATAGGGCTGGGAATTTTAGCCATGCTCATTGAATACTAATGCTGAAAATTATCCCCACAAACCCCCACCACCTCCTTAGTGTTTTGCATAGAAATGTGCTTCAGCAGGCTAGGCAGCCACTTAGCAAGGTAACCTGGTCTTAAATGCTGACCTTGACCACTACCATGATGGTCTGGCATGTAGCTCATATGCATGTGCAGTACCCTAGGTGAGTTGGGTTGGATCAGGCAAGCTGTGACTGTGAGAAACTGAAATAAAGGACTCGAGTACTATTTTCTGGCAAGAGCCAGGGAGCCGCAAGCAGAGCAGACTGAGGAATTTATTGTCTGACCAGCTTCAGCTGAACCTTGGGAGACATGACACAGTGTGGGCCAGAGCACAGAGACTCCCACCTGGCTTGTTGCCTGCCGAAGTGGGCATTGGTGTGGAACCTAGGTATAGATAAGCAGACCCAGCCATAGCCAGCCAGCAGCCCTTAGGATGACTTCCTCCAACACAGCAAAGTCACTCTGCCTAAGCAGGGTAGAAGCTGCCCAAAACTGAGGGTGACCACCTGCCATCCTGGGATTTCAGTAGCAGCTCCTGGGCTACAGGGACAATGTCTAGAGTTTGCATGTACCAGGCTTATAAACTAGAGACCAGATGTGTCATCTGAAGGACCTTTTGAAGCTATGTTCAAGGTGGCTCCCCACCCCCATCCCCCACCACCTCTGGGATCAAATGGCATCCAGGCAGGCCAGGGATATTTTCATGCCAGCAGCTGCGAAGGAGTTTCAAAGCTGCCAGCCAGGGCTGGAGGCTCTTTCCAGGTGCAAAGGACTAGAAAATTGCTCTCTTTCCTAATGGAACACTGCCTTTTCTTCCCTGTGCCAAATCAGTGCTGATACTTCCCCATGGTGAAAATGGGCCATGAGGACTTCGTGGCCTCACTACAATCGCTCCTGTGCATTTATATACCACATAGAGAAGGGGAGGAAACTCACACTGGCCCATGGATGGGGACAGTGCCCCTTTACTTTGTCAGGCCTAGGGTGAGCAGGTGCCTTGGGGACAGCATGTGTGCTGGAGTTGTATGTTATCTGTGACTGGCCTTAAAGGAGAAACAACTCAGATAGTGGCCAACAAGGATCTCTCTAGTGCATCAGAATACTGGTGTTGTCGGTTTTTTGACTGGACTGTCATGATTTAGAGTACAAGTGAGATAGCAGGTTTGATGTACTCCAACTCTGAAGGGCAGAATTACTGATTAGCAATGTCCACACTGGCCCAGCCCTGAGAGGATAGTGTGCCTGTGCATGTCCAGTAGCTGTTCATCTTTGGAACGAAGGCCACTGGGTGCTGGGGCTCATTCCACAGAGGGATGATGACTTACACTGCAATGTTCCTCTAGTGTTCTGTGAAATATCTTTATGGAGAACATTCATGTGATCCCATCACCTTTGTGTGTAAGGGAACAAAGGCCCCCCAAGACTTGTTCAAGATCTAAGACTGAGCTTTAGGAAAACCCAGGCTGGAGACAGTTCGCAAAGCTCCCTCCTCAGTTAGCACGTTCCTCCCTCTGTTACCTTATGTCCATTTATTTCCACATCCAAAGAGTTTTTCAGAACACCCAGGGGGTGGAGACTTCTTACTCTCATCTAACATGCTAAAAAAAAAACTATGGCCAGATGAATGCCTAAAACTCCTTTGAAACAGGGAGTGGTAATAGAGATAGGTCTTAGGTTCAGATTTCCCAGCCTTATTATCACATCTTCTTCCCTCCATAATTAGAGAGTTTTTCAAATCAGGGAATAAAAAGAATAGAGTTGCTAAGTGATGGAGAATGAATAGCTCCAGAAAGGGTAAGTAGAAAGTTGAGGCTGGGGATGGAGGGAGGTAATAGAAAGAGATGCACAGACCCTCTGTGTGTTCCCTAGAAGGAAGGAAAGAAAGGAAGGAAGCGAGGAAGGGAGGGAAGGAGAAAAGGAAGAAAGGAAGACAGAAAAGGGGGGGGGGAGACTCTATCTCTTGGGAGTTTAGGTAGCTTTGTTGTTACACAGATGGCTACAGCCTTCCCTGAACACCTTGGAGGCCTCAGGAGTAATGATATTGCTGAGTTTTAATGTGTTCCATATTTTAACTTTTCATTTGAGTAGAACATTCACACATATATTAATCACCTCCAGCTCTGATTTCCAGAGCCTTAGCTAGAAAAGAGAAAGAAATCTATTGTATGCATAAAATGCTGCTTATATAGTCAGGGCCTTGCCTGTTAAATGCTTATATTGCCTAGTAAATGTAATTCGTCTCTTCTCCCCGACCCCATTTATCTACAGGTAAAATTTCTCCTAAGTAGGAAGGACAAAAGATATGGGAATGGGATACCATGTCAGACATGAAGCCATGAGTGGGACATTTTAGAGATCTATTCAGTTTGTCACAGCTTCAGACTACTCTCCTAAGTGACTTGTTTAACTTTTGGAAGGTATAGGATGTGCTGTGGTATAAATAATATTTGAACAAGAGGGAGATTATTAAGTTGCTAACCAAAAAGGCATTTAAAAGACAGCCCATTACTGTGTTTAAACACCCCTAGCTTTAGTGCACTTGGAAACCTCTTCACATGGAGTAGTCATTTAAGAACAGCACTCTTTGTTCTGTAGGAGGTGCCCAGCTCCTGCCTGACAGCCAGCACTTAGGGGAGTGTGGAGACTCCAGACAGCCTTATCAATTGGCAGACTGGGCACTAAGAGTCAGGTGCACTGACTCTGCCTAGAAACCACAGGCTCCCACCCATAATGGATACTGGCTCCAGTAAGTGCTTAAGGTGTTAGGAGAATCCAAGAACAGACACCATCAGCCAAGACAGTGCCAGCTTTGGATGCTTATGGCCTGGACTCTGAAGGGTTTTTCTGTTTGTTTTGCTTTGCTTTGTTTGTTTGCTTGTTTTGTCTTGAGAGAGGAGGAGAGTGCCATACTTGCAAAAGGAGAATGTGTGCTGGCCAACAAACATTTCCAAACATCTGATTTCTTCTCCCTGAACCCAACTAGTTGGAAGAGGCTAAGAGAAGGGGATACTCCGCTACAGTGCTAAGACTGTCTGAAGTGTGCACAATAGATAGCCTGAAAGAGTTAGGAAAGACAGCAGGTGAGTGCGTGCCTTTTTGCAGATTTAAAACAAAGAAGGCAGTCTTTGATCACCTACAAAACTGGGCATTGGAAACTTAATTATTCCTTTCTTCAACTAGCTTGGGAAGAAAAAAGTCTTCCATTAATGAGACATCTTTTCAAAGCATTAGCTCCTGGCGCGTGTGTGTGTGTGTGTGTGTGTGTGTGTGTGTGTGTGTGTGTGTGTG
>CAJQZJ010034255.1:778664-794131 GCA_907164525.1 Lophiomys imhausi
TGTGTGTGTGTGTGTGTGTGTGTGTGTGTGTGTGTGTGTGTGTGTGTCTGGGACAAGATATCACTCCATAGTCCAGGCTGGCATTGAATTCAAGATCCTTTTGCCTCAGCTTCTGGAGTCCTAGGATTCTAGGCTTATTCTACCACACTTATCTATTCTTACTAACTTAATGCCAGCTTCATGAGAATACCAGGGATTAGCCGGGCAGTGGTGGCGCACACCTTTAATCCCAGCACTTGGGAGGCAGAGGCAGGCGGATCACTGTGAGTTCGAGGCCAGCCTGGTCTACAAAGTGAGTCCAGGACAGCCAAGGATACACAGAGAAACCCTGTCTCGAAAAACCAAAAAAAAAAAAAAAAAAAAAAGAAAGAATACCAGGGATTAGGAACAGATTAGAAAACAGAGGGAATCAAGGAGTGCACTGCCCTAAACCCCCACTTTCTAATGTGCAAGTTCAAACTTGCTCCTAAGCTGGTGGAGCTGGGAGGACTGTGGAAGTTAGAATGCAGGCTGGTAGGAATGCAAAAGCTAAAGCACCTTAGATCAAAGGGAATGCACCAGAGATCCAGTTGCCTTGATTCTCCAATAGAATGACATCCTGCAAACGTGCCCCTGTGGTGCTCAGGGTTGCTCCTCACCCACCCTGGTGGGATCTGGACCTACCTAAGGGAAAAGCCTGCCTACTGTGATTAGGTCTACCTCCAGACAAGCCTGAGGGATTGCTCTGCTCAGGCCAGACAAGACCCACCTGGTAGTGGGCTTTGAGACTGGGGCTGTGTAAGAGAAGCAAGCTGGCTGAGGACTAGAATTCATTGTTCTCTATTCCTTACTTTGGCTCCCACTTGACCAGCTGACTCAAGCGCCTGTCAACCAGACTGCTGCATCATGATGGATTGCACTCTTGGACTATTTAGTGGTCTGAATAAAAGTGCCCCATAAGAATGACCATAAGGAGTGGCACTATTAGGAGGTGTGGCCTTGTTGGAGGAAGTGTGTCATTGAGGATGGGCTTTGAGTTTTCAGAAGCTCAAGTCAGGCCCGGTGGCTTTTGCTTTCTCTTTCTGCTTCCTGTTGATCCAGTTGTACAACTCTCAGCTACCTCTCCAGCACCATGTCTGCCTGCATGCTACCAAGCTTCCCACCATGATGACAATGGACTAAAGTCTCTGAACTTTAAGCCAGCCCCAATGAAATGTTTTCCTTTATAAGAGTTGCTGTGGCCATGGTGTCTCTTCACAGCAATTAAACCTTAACTAAGACAAACTATGAGGCAGAATAAACCCTTTCTCCTTTAAGGTGTTTTGTCAGGGTATTTTATCACAGCCTCAGGAAAAGTTGCTAAGATATCACAGTGGCCATTCCTGTGTCTTGATCCTCAAAGCATGTTCTAGAGTCAAAGAGCCTTCATGAGATATTAGGAGAGTCTTAAGCAGTGGCACCAAACTTTACTTCCTTCCCTTGGGAAGTAGAAACAGAGCTACAGCTCAGTGGTGTCAGCTAGCCTCTCTTCTCTGCTGAGCTCATGCTGTGGCTTCCAGAGAATGATCTTTCCTCAGGCTGCCTTGGGAATGTCCGTAATTGAGTGTGCTTGATTTTAGCTCACCTCTACTCTGTGATGGGGAGAGAGTCTAAGGGTACATTCCAGGCTTTAACCCCTGGGTAGGGAACAAAGGATCATAAGGGCTGATTTATGCTTCAGCATCATTGATCTCTGGCATGGACCAAGATGAGTAACACTTGGACACGTGGGGTTCTAGGGGTCTGAACAAGATGGCTGACATGGGATATCTGGGAAGCCCCAAAGTAAGCAGTGACATAATGCTATATAATCATTTCTGTCGGAATGTCAGTTCTGTATACGCATGGCCTTAAAGTGAGAGTCAGAGCCTTCGCTTTCACCTTCACCAGCCTGCCTGAATGTGTCTGCCTGTAAGCCTGCACGCCTGCCCTCCACGTCCGTGTGTATGTGTGCTTCGACCTATGTATGTAGACCAGGTGCCTATAAGCAATGGCCTGCCTAGTAGCTTTCACTGGAGTGAGTAAACTATGCCTTACCTCCCTATAACTTTCCAAATCTCTTCAAATTTCTAGCTTACTATTATCTTCCTCCTTTCCTGACATCAGAGCTTAGGCCCATCGCTGACAGGATCTCTTCCTTGTTTGGAAAAGGCCGTTGGGCAGAGAGAAGACACCTCACTGCAAATATTCCCACTGACCCTATTTAGCATGGATTCCACACCAACAGACTAGAAGTATGTATGTGCCTCTCATTTCTCCATGATGTTACCCCAAAGATACAATATGACAATCTCTACCTTGCTCCTATGTCCTAAGTAGTCCAATGGGAATAAAAGTATGATCCTTATATTTTACACCTCTGCTGGTGAGCCCATCTAATCAGTTTGCCTTTTTGTTCTTTCAATAGTCACACACAGTATTGTGGAGCCATTCTTTTGATGTCTGCCTCCAAGATCCAACTCTGTGTAACTAATTCCACAAATATTAGCTGGCCACCTACTCAGACAAGTAGCAGGTATTCTTCTTGGTACCAGGGATAGAGTCATGAGCAAAGCCATGTCTGTACTTCCTTAATATATGTAGTTTGTTCACATCAGAAAGCAGTGAAAATGACAAATAAAATAATTACAGGGTCTGATCCACTGTGAAGAAAAATGGAGTAAAGAGATGGTTGGCATAAATATTTAATTAAGATTCATTGAGCACTAAAGGCAAGGCCGAGGTGGTGACATGTAAGCTGAGATCCGGTGGGCATTTGCAATATCACCCCTTTTAGCCCCTAGTGAGCCTCATGCTTCTCCTGCCATCTGTTCTCTGAAATCCAGAAAGGATTTTTTCTATATATATATATATTTTTTTTTCAGCTTTCTCAATCCCACTGCTCAAGACAAAATCTCAACCCCCACTTCTTAAAACAAAACAAAAACAAAAACCCGAACAAACCAAAGCTGGGCCTTGCTGTGTGGCCCATCCTTGTCTCATCATCTTGCCAACCACTTGCTTCAGCCTTCCAGAGGCTGGAACTGTAGATGCGCAGCATCCTGTCTGGCTTTACATTGGCAGAGTTTAAATACCCAAAGGCCCTTGCTCCTAAGTCACGTGCTAGCTCTCAGAGATATTGTCTAATGCAGGGCCCAGAACTGACACACACATCTTCCCAAAGAGCCATTTCTGGAAAACATAAATCATCTTTGTGCTCTGACTGTACATGGCACCATAGCAAACACCCATTATTCACCTCATACTCAGTCAACCCTTCCTCCTCACCAGCCTCGCAGGTTGTCAGTGCAGGCAGGATTTAGGGGCCACGGAAAGTCCCAAAATCACTATAAAGCATGTCCCTACTTAGAAATGATCTATCAAGGATTTCACTCAAAAGGATAAACCATTAGAAGTCAGAACTTCCCAGATTCCCATTCCTCTGACAAGGAAGGGAAAGCTCTAGAAGTTACAAGTTCTCACGCTGGACTCTGTTTCACTGGACCAGCTTGTGGTGGGGAGGGAGTGTCCTAGGCTCATAGATAAGACCTGAGGTCCAAATCCTACAAGCAAATGTTTCTCTACAAGCTGTGCTCTGAGCTGCAACAGGCATGTTTTTATCAAGACAGTGTGGGCAGGGAAAGAGCCAATAAAAGTTATATTACTGGGGCGTCTTCTTTTATTGCTATTAGGGCATTTATTCCATGGAAATTGTTACCTTTAGGGTAATTATGCACACACCCTGACATAATGGAGGCCACACCTATGTATGAAATATCATCACTTTGTATGTATTCTTTCAAAGGGCCAACCAAATGTGTGTCTGAAGAGCCAGATACGTTAGTGCATATTAACATTATTTAACTTTTACAGAGGGAAAAGAGACACTTATCTTCCATGTTTTAATATTGAACAAGAGGAAAAGATACAGCTAATTTTGTAGCAATATTATCCCTGCACCGTTTATTTTCCATACTTCTCTGACAAATCAAAAACAATCTGGAACGCTGGTTTCCATTGAGTGTGCCCTTCCTTGATTCCTAGGCTCTGCGGACCGTAAAGGGCGTCTTGGCAGAAGTATATGCTCAAGGTGATCAGCGTATCTTGCTTTCTGCAATTAGGACCTTCCACCAAGGCTTGTGAGCTCTCTCCAGCCAGCTCCGCAGTGGGCAGAGCATGTGTTGCCAGGAGTGACCTGGGCATTCCGTTTGATCATCAGACTGCGGCTCTTCCAGGCCGCAGAATTCTGATCCTCCTCCTTGCGACACACATGGAGCCGGGTTTAATGGTTTGTCCTGAGGCCCTATCTGAGACTGGAATCAAAGATGACATTCAAAACAAAGAACGCCATCACCATCCCTACAGAACAACGAAAGCCATTAAAAGCTGAACCAGGACTTGTGTCGCCGCAGAGGGCAGACAGATTTTGTTGGTTGCTTTTGTCAGACAACACGCTCGTAGCTTGATAATCTGGACATGGTTTACTGGCTAGAGGACACACAACACTGAGTCATCCCTTGTAGCATTAAAAACCCCAAGTTGGCCCTGAGCTTCTCCTTGAGCATCCTGTCTGCTGAAACCCCCTAGGCTTACTCTCCAAGGCATCTGGCAGAATGTATCACCCTGTCAGAGCTTTTATATCTGGTATAACAGGAGAGTGGGGACAAGAGTCAAACATGAAGACTGACATGTGAAAGAAGGCAATTGGCAAACAGTCCTTGGCCATCTAGACTTCCTGCAGCACACAGCACACTCAGGTCAGGCCACAGAAGGGCTTCCCCATCTGGACTTCTGACAGAGAATGCGTGGGAAAAGCCCATCATATACAGACTTGGAGAGAAGGATGTTATATAAATGTCCTATAAAAAGGGTCGGGGGTTACATGGCCCAAGGCTTGCTAGGCTCTTTCCCTGGCTCACTCACCAACTCCCGCTCTTAGTATCATTTTTCCTTTCTTAATAAGCTGTCTTTGTCTCTAACCACCTGCCCCTAGTATAGTCCTGCGGAACCAAACTCAGAGTCTTGGCTACCAAGCCTGTTTTCCCCAACAGTGTGGGGCTTCTCATCCTTTGAAGGGTTGAGAAACATCCATTTCCTGTTTGCTGACCAACACTGCAAAAGGCCTGGCCTCCTCCTTTCCTTATCTCCTTCACCCTTTGCCAGGCAGCTGCTAAGATCGACAGCTTGCCTGCCTTTTAACTTTTAAAATTTCATTTAGTATAACCATGGGTGATTTGCTGACATGTATGTCTGTGTACCACATGCATGCCTTGTGCACACAGATGCCAGAAGAGGGCATTCGACCCCCTATCCTCCTAACTGGAGCTGCTATGTGTATGCTGGGAATTGAACTCAGGTCCTTTGGAAGGTCAGCCAGTGCCCTTAACAGCTGAGTCATCTCTCCAACTCCATGGAACAAATCTCTAACAGCTCTCTGTGTGTCTGATGGTTTGCTCACTGTTTCTCATTTACAACCCACCCCAGGCCTCTGCACTCTGGGTTTCTAATCACCGAATTTACAGATGAGAAAATTTCAAGTAAATTCAAACACTTTCAAAAGTCTTAACCTTTAATCCCTGCTACATTTGAGACTTGAAGCCAGATTTGTCTCAGTTTGTTTCCAGGCTTCTGTTTTTCCTATAGGTCCAGTTCCAATGAGTAGAGGCAGATCATACATGCTGTATTCTAAAAGAGGAGTCAAGCCAGGGCTGTGGTTCAATGGATATCAAACATCCATTCAGAACATATATAGTAGATGTGTATCAAAAGGAAGCATGCTGTGGCCTGGTCTGGGAGGCTCTGATTTTGTACATTTTTTGAAGGGAGACAAGGAGATCTATATTTTGACAAAGCTCAGGGATATTATGTTTAAGAGACTGGGGGTCATAATTTGAGGAATACACAAATGTGGGCATCATTTGTTAATATCTCCTATTGTCCCACCTCTAAGGGGCAAACATAGCATGTACCCAAAATGGCAGTATGAGCCTGGGGTTAAGGTCACATAGAATGTCCTATTGCAGGGCAGCGGAAGGTCAGAGCAGCTCAGCCCCAGACAGCTATCATGTGAGGCTTCACCTCCCAGGTCCAGTGCATAGAGCTAGTAATAAAGACCAATAGCCAGTGCCCAATGAGAAGTCAGCAAACTGAAGCCTATTCAGGATGAGAGTTTCTTATGCTTTATAGAGAACTGAGTCTCTCTTTCTCTCTCTCTCTCTTTCTTTCTCTCTCTCTCTTTCTCTCTCTCTCTCTCTCTCTCTCTCTCTCTCTCTATATATATATATATATATATATATATATATATATATATATATATATATATCCTAGAAAGTGGAAGAAGCCAATGAGCTCTGGAAGCCCTAAGAAATAACACAGTCTCCTAATCAAGACATCTGATGTCACTGTCCAGGCTGCGGTATCTGTGAAAAAAAAAAAAAAAAAAAAACCAACAACAACAACAGGATGCCTCTTGGACAATGGCTCTCAGCTGGGCTCATCAGCTCCTGCCACCCCTAGAGTCTTGTTCAAATGCACACTGCTAGCCTAAATGCCCCTAGATCCAGCCTAGCTGGTTTACTGAGGGTCCCAGGATCTTGTGTTTGTCACCGGTGACTGGAGGTTGCCAATGCTGCTGCCCTGATAACAAGGAAGAATAGGGTGACCCATGATGTTTCTAAACCTAACCTTCTGAGTGCGGGGTATTCCACAGCTGTGACAAAATACAAACTCTATGCCTCAATTAACTATTTAATGACCTCTATGAACTATGCCCCCACCAAAACCAGGTAGGGATTTCTCCTATTGGTTCTTAGTATGCTTGATGACAGTTTATTTCTTTTAAGAATAAAAGCTAGTGAGCGGAAAGACCCACCTTTTTTTGAAGGACACGATTCATGCCCCATGTTGCCTGTAACTCCAGAGATCCTGAAGACACTCTTTGGTGGGACTTATCTTCCCACCTAGTGGCCTGACCAACTATGAAAATACTGCCTCTCTTTATCCCAAATCCCAGGTGATTTTAGTCATGCCACACTGCCCACTTTGAGTCTTAGTACTCGAGGGTCTTCTTCAGTGCCTATTACTTCATATGTGATAATATGCAAAAAAAAGCATAAGCTGAATTTTGACAAATCTTTCCGTTTGCCCAATTGTATGTAATTCAGAGACTTCTTTTATTTTCCTTTTTTTATTGAAGAGTTCTCTGGCCATCTGGGGAGTCTTCTATTTCTTGGTCATTACTTTCATTGGTGGAAGTCCTGAGTCATCCTCTGTGATAGCTGAGGTCCAATGCCCACCATTAACCAACTTCCATATCCAGGAGAGCTTGAGACACATGCTCCCCCAGGCTGTAGGAGGGCTGAGAATAAGCCAAAAATAGAACCTAGAGCTACTGGTGAAAGAAGAGAAACAATCAGAAAAATGCAAAGAATGAACACAACAAGGGAACAGCAATGGGTGGGCCATCAAAGTGATGTGGGAAGAACACAAAGGGGACTGACGGGACTTGAGGTATCAGAAGCACCTTTAGATACCATTATTAGAAAGCCTTCATTCTCTTATAATTATTGTGGATAGAAAAGTGTAGTTTTTCACAAACTGTGAGTTACTTTCTTTAAACACATCATTGCTGAGCCTACGGAAATGGTTAGAGATGAGCCAGGTTCATGTCATTATCCCTGTAGAGGTAGGCTCAGCTGATCCCATTCTTTCTTGCCTTTCCTGTCTTAGACAATGAGTTTCTTGCTTCCTTGTACCATTCCAAATTCAAATCTATGTTGCAATTCCTAGATTATAACTCCAGTTTTGAGATGTCACTACTCACTTAGTTTTGTGACTGTTTTCAGCAAGATGGAGTTGGATCAATGATCTCAAAGTCTCCTTCTAAAAATGCATGACCACGCTGGGAGGTCTGGCCTCAGCTGACCTTATGTTTGCCCTTGGCATTCAAGTATGACCAACCACACCTGAGAAACTAAAAGGACAAGCCTTGGAACACTCTAGTGTATGGTGGGGTTCATTTTCTGTACAGAGTTAAGTAACAAGTTGGAAAGACCGATTCAGTTGAGACCTGAGAAACTCTACTGAATAGTTAAAGCCCAAAGCCCTTGTCACCTGGCCAGCAGGTGACTAGCCAGCTTAGTCATTCAATTAGAAGAGACTCTGAGCAAGCCAAAAGAAAAGATGTGGAGAAGCTGTGCCTCTCTTCCCATGATTCGGCCCATGGTGGCAAGCCTATCCCTCCTACAGCCACACAGCAGCACATCAGCTGGTTTTAATCTCCAAGGTTAAATGAAAGCAGAGAAACTTGCATCACCTGACATCTGATATTCATTTGCAAATGTTTGTTTTCTTGCAGCATATTATAAACCCTAAAGAAGCATGTATTCTAATCCACAAATGTGTGTTTGGTTAGCACACAGATGCTCAATCAATAATGGGCATTTGATATTCTCTTACATACATAGGCAAGTGAGTGAGTGAGTTACAGTGACAATTCTGAAAGAAATGATGTGGCTGGAGCTGAATGGTGCAAATGAATGAAACTAATTTGAGAGCATGGGGTGGGATGGGGGCTTCCTGGGATGCTTGGAGGAGAGAGTATGTGACAAAGTAGATTAGAGTTCTGTGAGCAGATTCAGATGGGAACATTAATGGAACAATACTGATGTTAGTGAGACTTCATTTACATATAATACCTAAATGTCTTGTTTTTTTTTTTTTTTTCCTGTCACCAATAGGAAGACAAAAAGCAACTTAAGGGAGAAAAGGTTGATTTAGGCTCACAATTCAGTGGTATAGTCTTTCACAGTGGGGAAGTAAAGATAGCAGAAGCTGGTCACATTTCATCTGTAGTCAGGAAGCGGATGATGAATGCTGGCACTTAGCTCACTCTCTCTTTTTTTTTAAATACAGCCCAGGACCCAAGTCCTGAATGGTGCCATTCAGTTTTCCTGTGGGTCTTCCCACTTCCACTAACCTCATTAACATAATTCCTCACAGATATGTGCAGAGGCTAAAATATGCCTCACCGGCAGTTCTGATTATTCCAGATCTCTGTTGACAGAGATTAACCACCACAGTAAGCTATCAAATCCTGGTGACATTTAGGTGACTTAAATAGTCTTGCTTTTTTATTGAAAAAAAATTATTTTGTGAATTTCACAGCATTCACCCTGTTTCCTCCTATCTCCCAACACCCCCCTCAGACCATCCTCCACCTTTGCAATCTGTCTCAGCATATAAAATAAAATTTCATTGTGGAAGCTGCAGTGTATCTCACTATGTCCCACAATATTCCCCTTTGTCCACACATTCTGCTTGTAAATGTTCATTATAATGACTCCTGGGTCTGGTAAGAGGCCCCTGGTACTCCATCACTACTGGAACTCCTCTCAGATATGCCTTAACTGTCCTGTGTCATGGAGATCCTGCAGTTCTGGATTGTGGAATTGACCTCTTCTTGCACTCCAGCAGTTCATTTATGGGGTAGATGTTGGTATGGGCCAACTCAAAGCCCTGGTTCTGGACCTGAAACCCCCACTTGCATGGCCAGTTCTACTCTGGAAAGGTGCAGGGCCTGCTCTCCCAAGTGCTGCACCATGTGAGGGACAGGGACAACTCTCCTGATCTTGTGACCCCTTCTGGGCCAGATCTCCTGTCAGCTAATGGTGGTGAGGACAAAGGGGAGGGGAGGGCATCCCTCTCTAGCCAGCACCACCACACAGCAGACCAAAGGCAGATCTGGCTCTCCCACACTCACTCCCTCAGGGCTGGCTCACCCACAACCCCCATATCCAGGACCAGCTATAGTGTGTTACCTAGGCAAAGTGCAGGGCCTGCTCTCCCAAGTGCTGCAGCATGTGAGGGGTATGGACAGCTCTCCTGCTCTTGTGACCCCCTTCTGGGCCAGACCTCCTGCCAGCCAATAGTGGTGAGGGCAAAAGTGGGGGGACATCTCTCCCTATCCAACACCACCACATAGCAGATAGAAGGCAGGGTTGGCTCTCCCACACTCACTCCCTCAGGGCTGGTTCACTCACAACCTCCACATCCAGGAGCAGGCAGAGTTCTTCTAGTTTCTGGTTTTTTTGTTTGTTTGTTTGTTTGTTTTTTTCCTGTCCTGGGAGCCCATCTGATGCTTGCCTGGTACTGGTCTTGTAGTCATCTCAGGCTACTCCATGGTACCAAAGTGGTGTTGGTATCTAGCTTGCTTTTCCCCCCCAGGAATATTAGGCTACTATTCATTCAGATGTTCATAGGTCAGAACACTGAATGTAGATATAACCTCTTTCCTCTCTGCCACCTACGCATGTGATAGATCTGCAATGCCTCTAGGGGCAGGAAATAGTCTTGTTAATGCATGTTTGTATTTTCTATGAAACCAACTGGTGTTCTCCAAAACACCATTCCTGGGAATGAATTCTGGGGCCTCCTGAAAAATAGGCAAGTGCTCTATTACTAAACTACCTTTCTACACACACCAGTTCTATATGCCTTAACACAATCCTGTAAATAATGCATACTTCCCATTTTATAGATGAAGCAACTGGGGCTCAGACATGTCAAGTAGTTCTTTAGGCTAAATGATGAAAAGCCTGGAATCTAAACTGTTCTTGACTCTCAAGCCTGTTTTATCTCTTTTATTCCACACCTGGTGTACTTAGGCTAGCATGACAAAAGCATCCTCCACTTGCTAAATAGCCTCCGAGACCAAGTTTCTGTTTAACATTGACTTCTGTCTGTGAATACTCTCATTTATTTAACTAGATTCCTAATGTTACACAGTTAATGATTCCATTTCCCCCTTTTAATGTTACAAATAACTCAACAGGGATGCCCCTGGCACATAAAAATATCTCACGCACCTCTAATTATTTCCTTAGGATAAAATCCTGAAAGTATTCTTACTTCAAAGAGTGTAAACATATTGAAGGCTTTGATAGGTACTGTCAAAATGCCTGAGGGGAAGTTCATACACATGTAGGTTCCTTGTCCTGTGTGGGATTGGCCCTTTTCATCCCATTTGCCAACACTACGAATCAGCAATCCTTGTCAGTTTTTGGCAGTAAGTCTAAAGCACAGTGCCATTCTTTAATTTGCATTACATTGATTGATGGTGAGTTTGAAAACCTTAAAGACATGTTTATTAGTTGTTGTTTTTTGGTTGTTAGCACACCCTATAATAGTCTGAATATGAAATTTCCCCCACAGGCTTAAGTGTCAAACATTCACCTTCCTTCCCTCCAGTAGTATTAATTTAGGAGGAGAACACAGCCTGAGGAGACAGACAGCTAGAATTGGGTGCTACTGTCCCCTTCTTGCCCTGCTTGGGGACAAAAAAAAATCATTAAGAGTTTTACCAGACTGTGAACTCTATGAGCTGTATACAGTTATGACCAATCTAGTAAGATATGGTTCTTTGACATCCTTCCACCATGGAGCTATGCCCCAGTGCACAGGCCAAGAGACCATGATTTGAGCCCTCTGAAACCATGAACCAAAATAGGTTGCTAAGTACTGTCAAAATGCCCCCGGTGAAGTTCACACACATGTAGGTTCTCGTCCTGTGTAGGATTGTCTGTTTTTATCCCATTTGCCAACACTACAAATCAGCAATCCTTGTCAGTTTTAGGCAATGGGTCTGTATCATTCTTTTTGCTATTTAGAATAGCAATGAATGTAACAGTAAGAAAAAGACCACTTTTTTGGGGTGAGAGTAGTTGTAAGAAAGCTTGTAAGTTTCAAACTTTAAAAGAAGGCTAAAATACAAACAGTTTCTTTAGAAATGATCTTTATAAAGGAACTTCTTCCCCTGTAACCCATCTAAACTATGCAGTCAGCTTTGGAATAGACATAGCCCTTGCACACCGTCTATCCAGAGCTAAGCAGCTTGGCAGCCCACCTAGGGTAGGTTCAAGTTCTCAGCCACAGGACTTGTTTGGGACAGCCCCCATTCCTGAACTAGATTTTATTGTTGTTTTGTTTAAAAATAAAATTTGTAAAGATTGTATTAAAACTATCTCAGAAGAACTGAACCATTTGTAGAATAAACTGCTCACCATTTACAAAGCAATCACAGATAGCAGAGAAGTGGGTGGTGCCCTGATTAGCTATTCACCTTTGCAAGAAAGTGGGAAAGGCATCCTACATCAGCATGCCAGTATATCCTCCATCTGCATTTCTATTTCATCTTGTTGTATTTCCATCCTTGATATGAGTTCCCACTGAGTGTTCCTCTAATTGAACATAATGTTACTCGCATAGAACTCTTCATTTCTGTAATTACATTGTAATCTTACAATGTAAAATGTGTAAACACATGGCATTTGATGTAGTATTCACTATCTTGATCAGCAGTCATTGTATTCCAAGCAAATGAATTCTGCCTCTATAGATAGATAGATAGATAGATAGATAGATAGATAGATAGATAGATAGAGATAGATAATAGATTAGATAGATAGATAGATAGATAGATAGATAGATAGATAGATAGATAGATGCTTTCTTTGATTAACCCTTCCTCCTTTGTTTTGTTGTTATTTTGGGGGAGAAGCAAATATAAATCACATTTTCAACTAGCCTTGCCTCCATTAATGATGTCAGAATTATTTCACTGGTTGCTTCCTGATACTTTCAATTTTGTACTGTTCAAGCTCCAGTCAATGACTGCATGCCCAGCTTTATAGATCATGTACCTTTGTGTGACTGGATTGCAGAACCCCAATTCACCGGCAATAAACAAACAAAACAATTTTATGAAATACAAATCCTTCTGACAGAAGGAGGTTTGCTCTGAGTGGGTGTCTGCCTGTCCCATTCTCTCCTATCTGGCCCTTTCTTATGGCCCTTTCTTGTCCCATTTCATGGTACAATGCAGACAGAGTGTGATGCTGTGCTGTATTCCTTCAGATCTTCACTATACTCAGACAGAAAGAGAGTGAACATTCCTGGACACTTGGTCAGTGTGGAGTCAGACATCTCGGATAATTAATGAGTTGAAGGAGAACAAATGGTGGGTGGGTCAAGGACAGTGTCCACAGTGTTTTAGTAAACATTCCAGAAAGGTTTGTAGCTGAATTGCCCAATATTTTATGGACACATTCTCATAAAATTTAATCACATCCTCATAAAAAGTTTAAGTTCAAACTACATAAAAATATGGAGGAGGCTTTTAAAAAATACTCTTATTTTTCATTTCTGGGTCTCCTGTGTGTGTGTGTGTGTGTGTGTGTGTGTGTGTGTGTGTGTGTATGTGTGTGTGTGTGGTGTGTGTGTGTGTGTGTGTGTGTGTGTATGTATGTGTGTGTGTGTGGTGTGTGTGTGTGTGTGTGTGTGTGTGGTGTGTGTGTGTGTGTGTGTATGTGTGTGTGTGGTGTGTGTGTGTATGTGTGTGTGTGTGTATGTGTGTGTGTGGTGTGTGTGTGTGTGTGTGTGTGTGTGTGTGTGTGTATGTGTGTGTGTGTGTGTGTGTGTGTATGTGTGTGTGTGTATGTGTGTGTGTGTGTGTGTGTGTGTGTGTATGTGCATGTGAGCACTTGCACTATGTACATGAGCAGTGACAAATGAGCAGCCAACTTAGAGTCACTTCACCTGACTTGACTTTACTACTGAGCTCTGCTCCTGGATCCTCCTGTTGCATTCCTTGCTAACAGAATCTCTGTGCTGTTCACTGTACTCTCAATGGTCAGATCCTCAGGGGATATTGACAACTTCCTCCACCCCAAGATGGCCAATGTCAATGACTCAAGATATTCTCAAACCCCTCGATGCAAGTAGTTACAACCAGTGGGGCCCCTCAGGGATGCATGCTAGTCATTTTCACCAACACTGTAGCCATATACCTGACATAAACAACCTAAAGGAAAGATTCATTTTTGCTCACGGTTTCAAGGCTCATACTGTCGTGGGCCCTTGGGCAGACACCAGGGAGGCAGAAGCTTGTGGCAGAGAACCACTCCCATAGAT
This sequence comes from Lophiomys imhausi, assembly GCA_907164525.1. Taxonomy (NCBI): domain Eukaryota; kingdom Metazoa; phylum Chordata; class Mammalia; order Rodentia; family Muridae; genus Lophiomys; species Lophiomys imhausi. The sequence continues at coordinate 792,630 of CAJQZJ010034255.1, forward strand.
GGTGCACTTACAATGATGGTACGTTTTTCTCTGTGAAACACCCAGAGCTGAGGGAGCTCCACAATCTCCTAGGGCATTATGAACCCAGACAACTTGAGGGCGAGGTTTAACCATAGCAGATATGTATTGAAGGGCACCCGGGAGCAGACTCAGGGCACCAGGACTATAGAAGCATCTTATTCCGCCCTCTACCAGGTCTCAGGGTCTGGACAACACAGCAAGGATACCAAAAAGTAAACATCCATACCTTCATGTTGAGACATCTAGACTTTGTGTCATGTGAAAAGAAATGTTCTCTTAAAACAGAATATTTCCCTACAAGTTTCTCTGACCTTCAGCTGTAGGCTTCCTTCTATTTCTATGTTTAATGTGGACGCTGTCGATGCATAGACCTTTTAGCAATCTCATGACGTGCTTCCTTAGTGGGAGAAAAAGACATACCGGGAAACACAGGACATTCTGGTGATCTCATCAGCAGCAGAAAATAGCCCCCTGCCTGTTGCGCTTACATACTCAATCGATTTCAAATAGGGAGAATTCCTCTGTTTAATTACAAATAAATTTTGAGTTCAAGCCTTCAATATACATTTCTTGTTCAATGGTGAGCTTGCCAACCGCCCTCCGCCCCCGCCATCACCCATGTAGGCTCACCAAACTCACTCACCTCGTTAAAATGTCAGTGAGATATTTGTGACATCTGATGAAATCATCATATATTTCAGAAATGAGATTGAAATTTATGAGCTACTTCATAAAAGACATTTTCCCTCATATTCCAAAGCTGTTCCTTCTCATTTGGAGTTTGCACCATCACCTTTCTATGAGTGACCCATGACTTTCCATAGCTAAGCACCAGCCTGAGAAAATTAAATGAAGTGGCTGATTTTATAGGAAGTAGCCGAGGACCTGAGTCTCTTCTGATTCAGCCTATGAAGTCTATACTTGCCCAGTCTTCATGCCACGGCAGACAACTATGAAAGTCTGAAGTAGGAAAACTCGATTGTAATAAAACTGGTTATTTCTGTGCCATTAACGAAGTTTAACAAGATGTTATCACCAAATGACTAGTTGGACTTGTTTCATTAGGCTTTTTTTTTTTTTTTATCAAAGCCAACACCCATATGATGATCTTGACATTATGTCAGATCTGTCAACATAAAAGCTACATTTCTGCTTAATGTTTTCATATCGGAAAAGTAACGTAGTAATCCTTCCTCATGTTTGACAGGTTAACCACGTTGTATGTAAAGTGTAACAGCGCCCAGCCTTCATTTTTTTCTCAAGCATCCCTCAGCTCAGCCTTGGAGTTAGTACACTAGTGTCCTTACTGGTTCATTCTCGGCATCACTGAAATGTGTGTGCAAACAAAGGCCCCAGCCATCTTTCCATGATAGACAGAATAAAGTTTAACAATATTCTCAGATGGGAGGCTTCCCCCTCACCTGGGCGATGTTCTGTGAAGTTCTGTTCTGTTGCATGGAACACTCTCTGAGGTGTGAAGT
>CAJQZJ010034255.1:810319-857665 GCA_907164525.1 Lophiomys imhausi
CCTTTAGAGTTGGTGGTCTTATGTACTCTGGAGTCATACGGAGCGGGGTGGTGAGGGTGCATACTCTTGGTCCCACCATTCAAGAAGAGTACACCCTTGATCCCAGCTCCCAACACACTGGAGACAGAAACAGGCAGATCCCGGAGCTCAGGGTCAGCCTGATGCAGGGCAAACTCTAAATAGAGAAAGACTTCGATCCAGGAGTGGTGGAACACATCTTTGATCCCTTCAGATGAGAAACACAGGTTCCTGTTCCCAATAATTAGAGTTCAGAGACACACACATGGGATTTGGAGGGACCTAGGTTTGGAGGCTACTTACAAAAGGCCTTCTCGATGCAGGCAGATTGTCCTTTGGGATCTCAAAATATATACACTAGAGCTGGTTTAGCTCCAAGGTGACAGAATGATTTCTTCTTTAACCCGGATTGAAAGATAACACTTTGTATGTTGTCAGAAGGCCAAATTTGCTTCAGGAGAAGTACTACCTAGCCCCCCCCCATCCCCCCCAGAAAAAAAAAAGAGGGCAATTGTCCTAGGGTTGGGATTGGGGCAGGGCTCTGTTCTTATCGTTCCAGGAGAATCGAAGTGTCCATTAGGGGAGCCTGGGGATGGCGGACAGCGGAATCCTCAGCAGAGAGCAGAATTAGGCACCAAGGAGGATGAGTGACCCAGTTGATTCTGCCTGGCAGACTTCCTCAATAGCTGTCTCCATCGGGGGCCTGCAACCACCACTGCAATCCAGTGTCGCTGGGACCGTTCAGCTCTACACAATGCCCCGGCCGGAACCTCAGTGAAGCCTGCAAGATCAGCTTCTGCCTACAAACCCCTTAGGTCATCTAAACAGCTGAGAACAGAAGGACTGAACATAAATGGATTGTACTAACATTTTTAATCATTTTTCCCATTTGGGTTGGGGCCCCAAACAGGTCTACTACGACCCAAATCAGCAGGAAGTCACTTTAAGAGAGCGACGTCCCATGCCCAGAGGGTGGGGGAGGGTGTTTCTCCGCCCTTCTTTTTGGTTATTTGAAGGTTAACTGAAAACTCTGTTATGTAGGGGAAGAGACTACAAGCTGATAAATGATCCTGTCTTAATGGGTTTTGGAGATTAGCCCCAGGGAATTCCTACTTTTCCTTCTCTGTATCCTTCTTCCTCTCCTATGTAGGAGTGCATGGGCTTGAGAAAAATGAGATATAGTCATAGCACAGGAAGGTCCAAGAAGAAGGGGCAGATTATTGAATATGCCCTTATACCTTTGTATATTGATACAAAATTAGTAGGTTATTTGGCTAAAGTGGTATTGACCATTGTTTATTGTGCAAAAATAAGATTGTATTGGATTACATCGGTATTGATCTTTGTATATTGATACAAAATTAAGATTATAGTTGGCCACAATGGTATTGACCCTTGCATATGGACGTAATATTAAGATTATATTGGGCTACATAGGCATTGATCTTGGTATATTGATACATAATTAAGAGTATATTTAACCACAATTGAATAGATCTTTGTATATTGATACAAATTTAAAGATAATGCTTCCCAATGGTATCATACCTAGAGATACTTAAAAATAAAATGTGAAGCTCTGACCCCTTGATACCAACCATCTAAAACGGTCTAGGATAGTTAAAACATACTCCTAGTCATGCAAACATGTCTCTTTGTTAGCTACTATGACAGTCTATCACAGATATTCTTTAAACTACCCAGTAATCAAGTTGCTAAGAGACAAGCAACATTTGCTTATCTAAATACAAGAGATGGTTAGGGCATCTTCAAAAACCCCTAGAGATCTGCAGAATATGGCATTCTAAGATGTTATCTTAAATCAAGATTTTTTTTTGATATCGAGACATATCAGCGCCTGACAGCACCCCCTATTCTACTCCAAGTAGAAGATAAGCATCGAAGAACCTCCACTGTAAGATGGTTGATTTAGTGGCAAGCCTTTTTCTTGGCATGAAAAAACCCCTTGCACCAACTGCAGACAGACTGCTGTCCAAAAAGGACAAAACTTGGTAGCAGGGAAGTCGACAGCCTAACTCTGCCAAGACAGGGTAGGTAAGTCCTTCATAATCCCTGCTCTACAACAAATGTCTGTCAGAGAAACAGGACCCAAAGGCTGAAGATTGATGCTGGAATGTATGGAGAGAAAATGGGAACTGTCCAGGCAGTTACTGGTATGTTCTTTCTTAGTTTTGGAAGCTGCAGGCTCTGCACTTCCTATATAAGCAAATATATTTATCCCTCTCAGGTCTCTGAGGTGGTTGAAGAATAGACAGATAGAATCTTATAGTTAAATTTTGAACTGTTTAGGAATCAAGAGGGTGTTATAGATCTAAGAAGATACTCTTAAAAGTGTGTTGCAAGATAGTATGAATGTTGAGTCACATATAGACCTTTAAACTCATGGAGGTGGGTAGATAGTAGAATGTTAAAGTCAGGGGCCAAATAGGTATAAACTGAACATTGGGAAGGTATACTGGGCCAATTTAATCTCATAAATGTGGCATAATTATATCTATTGTTTTGTATAATACTTACTGTTATAAGAGAAGGAACCAGCTGTTGGACTGAAAGGGGAAATCTCTGGAGGGAAGAGGGTGGAAGGGCGGGTTAGGAAGGGGGAATAGGGAGGGGTTTGTTACTGAGATGTAACTTGAAGAAAAAAAAATAAAGTATTTATAAAAAAAAAAAAAAGTATTATTTTTCAATTGGGATTAAAAAAGAAATTATTTTGATATTTTAGAACTAAACAAACCTTTAAGTGTATATATTTTGAGATCTCAAAGGACAATTCACTTTAACTGAACTTTTTAATTATTATTTAACACTTATTTATTACTATATTCACTTATAACAAACACCAACAATTTCTCAACTATTAATCCTACAAATTCTTACAACCCCTTTAACCTATCCACTAAACCTACTGATAACTATTTTTCTAACCTTTTAGAATGATACAGTCTCTGGGGCAGGTCCTCAATCGTCAGGAACACAGTCTTTGTTGTAGATTCTTTAATGCACTTAGCAGTCCTTTTTCTGGATCTCTCAGATGCAGGTTCGTCAGGGTAAGTTGGTTATTGCAGTCTCTCCTTAAATAAGGCTTGATGCTTTAGAACTTCTCTCTGGGAGACCCCAGCCCCTTCACATTAGCAACTCTGCCACTCTACCTCAGAGTCCTTAAAGCCAGGCACAGTTTCCTTTAGGCCACTGTTCGGACAGATCAAACCCCTCTAGGCAAAAACTGAGCCACAGGGTTTAGGCCTTGGCCTTTTGCTGTCTTGCTCAGGCTTTCTTTGCTCACCAGCTTCTTTCTGCCTTAGGGAAATCTGGCCATCAAATGATGGCCAGCACTTTTTTCAGCAGGACTCTCGGAGTTCTCTAGAATCAGGGCCTTTTCTCCATGCACTGTCCTTAAATAGGAGGAACTCTGTTTCAGCTTAATTTGGGCTCTGCCCACTTAGTAGCTGAAAACAATGTCAGGCCAGATACTTTGTTTCTTTAAGTCCATTAAGTCTTTCCTGTTTTTCTGACAACTTTGTTTTTCAGTCCATTGAGTATTTCCTGTTTTTCCTGACTTCAACCTTGTTTTTCAGTCTATTAAGTCTCCTGTTTGTTTCCTGTTTTTAGTCCACATGCTGATAATGATCTTCATGCCCCAAATTAAGAGACAGTATCAGAAACCCCTATATATTTTCTAAATCTAATTTAATTTATCTAACTCCCTACAATTCACTTTGAATTTCAACATGCCTTTTGTGAGTAGCTTTTAGACTTAAATCATTCCAAATCCTATGTGCCTGTCTCTGCATCCTAAGTATTGGGATCAAAGGCATACGCTTCCCAACTGATGAGATTAAAGATGTGCTCCTCCACCCCTGGATCTAAGTTTTTCTCTATTTGGAGCTTGTTTTGTATCAGGCTGAACTTGAACTCAGAGATCTTCAGGTTTCTGTCTCTAAGTGTGTTGGGATTAAGGGTGTATCCCTCTCAAATGATGGGATTAAGGGTATGCACCATCACATCATGACCCTGTTCCTTGCAACTCTAGAATTTACAAGACAACTAACTCTATAGTGATCCTCCTGTCTCTGCTAGAGTTAAAGGCATGGGCTAACACCACGCTTCTCATATATTATACCTTAGCTCCAAATTTTTTCAACCCTTGGAGGCTTAGAAAACCAGGTTGAACTGTAGTAACTTTTAGTTTATTTACAGAATTTTAAACCTCTTAACTGCTTTTTAATGCCAAACCATGAAAATATCCTTTATATCTACAAAAAAAACCTTTTAAGCTGATATCAAGTGTGTGTGAGCTATATGGTAACCTGCAGTATAACATTCCAACCTGAAATTGAGGCCATTTTTCCTTTCATTCCAGTAAGGCAAGTATACCTTTAGTAGATTATAATTTGAAATTTTTATATTTTATTTTTTTATATTTTTAAGTATATTAACCCTTTTTTAAAAAAAAGTATTATTTTGTTTTCTCAAGTTACTTCTAGAACATAGTTTCCTCAATCCTCCCCTCCTGGCACCTCCCTCCCCCATCCCTCCCTTATTATTCTTCTACTTGGTAGTCTCCTCCTCAGATGAGGTGGGCCCTCACATATCATACTCCCTCAGTTCTTCAGTTGTGTGAGGGCCAAGAGCTTCCACTTGTACTGGGGCTTGATATGGCACACCACCTACAGTAAAGGTGTTCCACTAACCTGCAGCAGATTCCATGTCTCACTACTGGGTAAAATTTTTCCTAGGATAGATATGCTAGGTTCCTATATGTTTTGGTCTGTGGGTTGTAGGATAGTTATCCTGTGATGTATGGTTAATATCCACTTATAAGAAAGTACATACCATGTTTATCTTTCTGGGACTGAATCAGCTCACCTAGGATGAGCTTTTCTAGACCCATCCAATTGGTTTCAAATTGCATGATTTCCTTGTTTTGGATAGCTGTGTAGTATTCCATTGTATAAATGTACCACATTTTTTTTTTAAATCCATTCTTCAGTTGAAGGAAATCTGGGTTGCTTCCAGTTTCTGGCTATTACAAATAAAGCTGCTATGTACATTGTTGAGGCAATGTCCTTGTGGTTTCATTTTGAATCTTTTGGATATATGCCCAGAAGAGGTATGTCTGGGTCTTGAGGTAGAACTATTCCCAATTTTCTAAGATATCTCCAGATTTATTTCCAAAGTGGTTGTACAAGTTTGCACTCCCACCAGAATTGGGAGAGTGTTCCTCTTTCTCCACATCCTCGCCAGCATGTGCTATCGTTTGAGATTTTTATCTTAGCCATTCTGATGGGTGTGAGATGGAAACTCAGCATTGTTTTAAGTTGCATTTCCCTGATTACCAAAGATGTTGAACATTTCTTCAAGTGCCTCTTGGCCTTTACAGATTCCTCTTCTGTGAATGCTCAGTTTAGCTCTATACCCCATTTTTGATGGGGTTGTTTGATTTTTTTGGTGTTTAATTTCTTCAGTTCTTTATATATTTTGGATATTAGCCCTCTGTTGGATATTGGGTTGGTGAAGATCCTTTCCTAGTCTGTAGGCTGCCATTTTGTTCTAAGGACAGTGTCCTTTGCCTTACAGAAGCTTTTCAATTTTATAAGGTCCCATTTATTGATTGTTTGTTTTAGCACCAGAGCTATTGGTGTTCTGTTCAGGAAGTTGCTGCCAGAGCCAATGAGTTTCAGGCTTTTCCCTACTTTCTTTTCTATTAATGTTAGTGTGTCCGGATTTACATTGAGGTCTTTGATCCACTAAGATTTAAGTTTTTTACAGGGTGATAAGTATGGGTCTATTTGCATTCTTCTACATGTTGACATCCAGTTAGACCAGCACCATTTATTGAAGATGCTTTCCTTTTTCCATTGTATGGTTTTGGCTTCTTTATCAAAAATTAAGTGACCATAGGTGTGTGGGTTTATTTCTGGGACTTCAATTCAATTCCATTGGGCAACTAGTCTGTTTCTTTTTTTTTTAATAATTTATTTTTTATTTCTTCAAGTTACATCTCAATCACAATCCCCTCCCTACTCCCCCCTCCAGTCCCACCCTTCCACCCTCCTCCCCCTCAGCCTCACCATCCTCTTCCCTTCTTTTTTTTTTTTTTTAGTTTAAGGTATTTATTTTTCCCCCCAACAGCTCTCCCTTTCAGTCCAAATAATGGTTCTTTTTCTTATAACTATAAATACAATACAAAACAACAGAAATAAATAGGCCACGATTATAAGTGTTATATGGCTTAGCATACATTCCCAATGTCCAGTCCATATGTATTTGGCACCTGACTTTAACATTCTACTATCTAACCATCTCCATGAGTTTAAAGTTCTATATCTAACTCAGCTTTCATACTAACTTGCCTCATAATTTTAAAAATATCTTCTTAGATCCAGAACACCCTCTTGATTCCTAAACAACTCAAAATTTAACTATGAGACTCTAGCTATCTATTCTTCAACCACCTCAGAGACCTGAGAGGGATAAATAACTAGTCTGTTTCTATACCAGTACTATGCTGTTTTTATTACTATTGCCCTGTAGTACAGCTTGAAATCTGGGATGGTGATACCTCCAGATGTTCTGTTATTGTACATGATTGATTTAGCTATTCTGGGTCTTTTGTTATTCCATATGCAGTTGAGAATTGCTTTTTCCATGTCTGTAAAGATTGAGTTGGAATTTGGATAGGAATTGCATTGAATCTGTATATTGCTTTTGGTAAGGTGGCCATTTTTATTATGTTGATTCTACCTATCCATAAGCAAGGGAGATCTTTCCATCTTCTGATATCTTCTTCAATTTTTTTCTTCAGGGACTTGAAGTTCTTATCACACAGGTCTTTCACTTGCTTGGTTAGAATTGCCCCCAGGTATTTTATATTATTTATGGCTATTGTAAAGGGTGTTGATTCCCTAATTGCTTTCTCAGCCCATTTATCTTTTGTGTAACGAAGGGCTACTTATTTTTTTTAATTGATTTTATATCCAGCCACCTTGCTGAAGGAGTGTATTAGCTGTAGGAGTTCTCTGGTGGAATTTTTGGGGTCACTTACATATACTCTCATATCATCTTCAAATGGGGATACTTTGACTTCTTCCTTTCCAATTTGTATCCCCTTGATCTCCTTTAGTTGTCTTATTGCTCTAGCTAAAACTTCAAGTACTATGTTGAAGAGATATGGAGAGAGTGGGCAGCCTTGCCTTGTGCCTGAGTTTAGAGGAAATGCTTTAAGTTTCTCTCCATTTAGTTTGATGTTGGCTATTGGCTTGTTGTAAATTGCCTTTATTATGTTTAAATATGGTCCTTGTATGCCTGATCTCTCCAAGACTTTTAACCTGAAGGGGTGCTGGATTTTGTCAAAAGCTTTTTCAGCGTCCAATGAGATGATCATGTGGTTTTTTTTCTTTCAGCCTGTTTATGTGGTGGATTACATTGATGGATTTTCTGAAGTTGAATCACTCCTTCATCCCTGGGATGAAGCCTACTTGATCATGGTGTATGGTACTTCTGATGTGATCTTGGATTCGGTTTTCAAGTATTTTATTAAGTATGTTTGCATCCACGTTCATAAGGGAAATTGGTCTGAAATTTTCTTTGTCCATTGGGTCTTTGTGAGGTTTAGTTATCAGGGTGACTGTGGCCTCATAGAATGTGTTTGGCAGTATTCCTTCTGTTTTTAGTTTGTGGAAGAGTTTGAAAATATTGATGTTAGCTCTTCTTTGAAGGTCTGGTAGAATTTTGTGCTGAAACCATCTGGCCCTGGGCTTTTTTTGGTTGGAAGACTTCTAATGACTTCTACTTCCTTAAGGGTTTAGGACTGTTTAATTTGTTTACCTGTTCTTGATTTAACCTTGGTAGGTGGAATCTATCAAGAAAATTGTCCATTCCATTTAGGTTTTCCAATTTTGTGGAGTACAAGTTTTTGAAGTAGGACCTAACAATTCTTTGGATTTCCTCAATGTCTGTTGTTATATCCCCTTTTCATTTCTGATTTTGTTGATTTGGGTATTTTCCCTCTCCCTTTGATTGATTTAGCTAAGGGCTTTTCTATTTTGTTGATTTTCTCAAAGAACCAACTCTTGGTTTTGTCGATTCTTTGTATTGTTCTTTTTGTTTCTAAGTTGTTGATTTCAGCCCTGAGTTTGATAATTTCCTCTCATCTGCTCCTCTTGGGAGTGTTTGCTTCTTTTTGTTCTAGCTCTTTCAAGCGTGCTTTAAGGTGGCTAGTATGGGAACTCTCCAGTTTCTTTTTGAAGGCACTTAATGCTATAAACTTTCCTCTTAGCACTCCTTTCAATGTGTCCCATAAGTTTGAGTATGTTTTGCCTTCATTTTCATTGAGTTTTAAGAAGACTTTAATTTCTTTTTTTTATTTCTTTCCTGACCCAGAGGTCATTGAGTAGAGAGTTGTTCAGTTTCCAAGTTTTTGCGGGCTCTCTGTTGTTTTTGTTATTATTGAAGTCTAGCTTTATTCCATGATGGTCTGATAAGTTACAAGGGGTAATTTCATTCTTTCTGTATATATTGACTGACTGGTCAATTTTGGAGAAGGTTCCATGAAGTGCCGAGAAGAAAGTATATTCTTTTGTTTTGGGGTGAAATGTTCTGTAGATATCAAATAGGTCCATTTGATTCATGACATCTGTGAGGTTCATTATTTCTCTGTTTGGTTTCTGCATTGTTGATCTGTCCATTGGTAAGAGTGGTGTGTTGAAGTCTCCCACTATTAATGTGTGAGGTTCAATGTGGTATTTGAGCTTCAGCAGTGTTTCTTTAACAAATGTGGGTGGTCTTACATTTGGGGCATAGATGTTCAGTATTGAGATTTCTTTTTTTTTTTAATCTTGCTTGACAGTTTAATGTTATAAATTAAGGATCTACAGATAGGTAAGGTGGTGATAACTTTTCTCCCTTATTAGCATACATCGCAGCTTACAACCATAGCATCTTATGAACCATAACCAGTGGGTAACGACATCTAGCCTACTTCCAGCTTGATTATGTGTGACTTAAGGAGTAGGCTTGTAAGCCTGAAACACAAGTCATATATATTTTGGGATGGCTTAGTGGGTAAGAGCATTTGCTGCACAAGCATGAGGACCTGAGTTTGAATCCCCATCACCCTTGTAGAAAGCTCTGTCTGTTGATACCAATTACTCAATCACTGTGGAGGTTGGAGACAGCAGGATTGCTGGGGCTTGCTGACAGCCATCTTAGCCCCAAGTTCAGTGAGAAACCCATCTACTCAATACAGGGTGCCCTCAAAATATCACATTTTCATAGATTCTTAATTCAGCTACATCTGTAAAACCCAGTACAGAACAGGCTGTGTTCTGAAGTCCTGAGAACACATGGATGTGTGTCTGGGGAGCTGCCATTCAATCTCCTACATACATGTGCATCACTTACCTTTCCTGATGCTGGGACAAAATGCCTCATAATTTAAGGGAGAAAGGGGTTACTTTGGCTTACAGTTCTAGGGTACATCCATCATGTCATGAAGCTTCTAGTAGGCAGGATCTTGAACAGCTATAATTAGAAAACAGTATCCTCTCAGGCTGTGGATGTAGCTCAGTTGGTCAAGTGTACACCTAGCTTGCACAGGGCTCTAAGTTTACTGCCTATCATTGGAGTGTACCAAATACAACTGTTTATTTTTTCCAGGAAATTCCTCACAACTGCTGTGCCAGATGGTGCACATCTGTAGTCGTACCTACTTGGGAGGCTGAGTAAGGAAGAGGTGTTGAATCCATGAGTTCAAGGTGTGGGTGAGTGCATCTGGAGACCTAAGATTGAATTCCAGTGTCTTTATTGCTGTCTGTTGAAACTCCTAACCCTTCCATCCCACTTCTCTGGGGTGGGGTGTCTTTATATAACAGTCCCTCATCTCAGTTGAGAGGTCGTATGAGGGCCAAGAGCCTCCTCATTCATTGGGGGTCTACGAAGCAGTACCATCAGTGAAAAGTGTCTCGTTGCCTGAGAGAGAGAACTACTAAACAAACAAACCAATAAGCATACAATAGATAAAAAAGACTAAAAAATAGAAAAAATATAAAAAATAAATAAAAATTAAAAATAAGAAGTCTATGTCCAAGTTCCCTTTGGTGTGTTAGTTGTAGTATTGATACCTTCTACTATATAGCTAAAATACTACTATAAGTGAATAGACACCATATGCATCCTTCTGAGTCTGGGTTAGCTCACTCAGGATGAGCTTTTCTAGTTCCATCCATTTGGCTGCAAATTGCATACTTTCATTGTTCCTGATAGCTGAATAGTATTCCATTGTGTAGATGTACCACAGCTTTTTAACCCATTCTTCAGTTGAGGGACATCTGGATTGTTTCCAGTTTCTAGCTATTACAAATAAGGCTGCTATAAACATAGATGAGGAAACTTCCTTATGATTCCGTGAAGAGGCATTTGGGTGTATACCCAGAAGTGGTATGGCTGGGTCCTGAGGCACAGCTATTCCAAGTTTTCTAAGATATCGCCAGACTGACCTCCATAGTGGTTGCACAAGCCTGCATTCCCACCAGCAATGGAGTAGGGTACCCCTTTCTCCACACCCTCGCCAGCATGTGCTGTCATTTGAGCTTTTAATCTTAGCCATTCTGACAGGTGTGAGATGGAATCTCAGAGTCGTCTTGAGTTGCATTTCTCTGATGATTAAGGATGTTGAGCATTTCTTCAAGTGTCTCTCAGCCATTAGGGATTCCTCCTTTGTGAATTCTGTATTTAGCTCTGTCCCCCATTTTTTGATGGGATTATTTGGTTTCTTGGCATTTAATTTCTTCAGTTCTTTGTAGATTTTGGATATTAGCCCTCTGTCAGATGTGGGGTTGGTGAAGATTTTCTCCCAATCTGTAGGCTGCCATTTTGTTCGAATGACAGTGACTTTTGCCTTACAGAAGCTTTTCAGTTTCATGAGGTCCCATTTATTGATTGTTGATCTCAGGTCCTGAGCTGTTGGTGTTCTGTTCAGGAAGTTGTCACCTGTGCCAATGAGTTCAAAGGTTTCTCCCACTTTTTCTTCTAGTAGATTTAGTGTGACAGGCCTTAAGTTAACTTCTTTGATCCACTTGGACTTAAGTTTTGTACAGGGTGATAAGTATGGGTCTAATTTCATTCTTTTACAAGTGGACATCCAGTTGGACCAGCACCATTTGTTGAAGATGCTGTCCTTCTTCCATTGTGCTGTTTTGGCTTCTTTGTCAAAAATTAGGTGGCCATAAGTGTGTGGGTCTATTTCTGTGTCTTCAATTCGATTCCATTGATCTACTGGTCTGTTTCTATATCAATACCATGCTGTTTTTACAACTATTGCTCTGTAGTACAGCTTGAAATCTGGGATGGTGATACCTCCAGATGTTTTTTTATTGTACAGGATTGACTTAGCTATTCTGGGCTTTTTGTTGTTCCATATGAAATTGAGAATAGCTATTTCCAAGTCTATAAAAATTGTGTTGGTATTTTGATAGGAATTGCATTGAATCTATATATTGCTTTTGGTAGGATGGCCATTTTTATTATGTTGATCCTACCTATCCATGAACATGGGAGATCTTTCCATCTTCTAAAGGCCTCTTCCATTTCTTTCTTCATTGGCTTGAAGTTCTTGTTGTACAGGTCCTTTACTTGCTTGGTTAGAGTTACCCCCAGGTATTTTATGTTGTTTGTGGCTATTGTGAAGGGGGTTGTTTCCCTTATTTCTTTCTCAGCACATTTGTTTGTTGTATAAAGAAGGGCTTCTGATTTTTTTGAATTAATTTTGTATCCAGCCACTTTGCTGAAGGTGTTTATCAGCTGTAAGAGTTCTCTGGTGGAATTTTTGGGGTCGCTTATGTATACTATCATATCATCTGCAAATAGGGATAATTTGACTTCTTCGTTTCCGATGTTTATCCCCTTGATCTCCTTTAGTTTTCTTATTGCTCTAGCAAGAACTTCAAGTACTATATTGAAGAGATATGGTGAAAGTGGACATCCTTGTCTTGTCCCTGAGTTTAGAGGAAATGCTTCAAGTTTCTCTCCATTTATTTTGATGTTGGCCACTGCCCTGCTGTATATTGCCTTTCTTATTTCTAGGTACGGCCCTTGTATGCCCGTTGTCTCCAGAACTTTTAGCATGAAGTGGTGTTGGATTTTGTCAAATGCTTTTTCTGTATCTAGCGAGATTATCATGTGGTTTTTTTCTTTCATCTTGTTTATATGGTGAATGACGTTGATAGATTTTCGTATGTTGAACCATCCCTGCATCCCTGGGATGAATCCTACTTGATCATGGCGTATGATACTTTTGATGCGTTCTTGAATTCGGTTTGCTAGTATTTTATTAAGTATTTTTGCATCTATGTTCATGAGGGAGATTGGTCTGAAGTTCTCTTTCTTTGTTGGGTCTTTGTGTGGTTTAGGAATCAGGGTGATTGTGGCCTCATAGAATGAGTTTGGCAATGTTCTTTCAGATTCTATTTTGTGAAAGAGTTTAAAAAGTATTGGTGTTAGCTCCTCTTTGAAGGTCCGGTACAATTCCGTGCTAAAGCCATCTGGCCCTGGGCTTTTTTTGGTTGGGAGATTTTTAATGACTGCTTCTATTTCCTTAGGGGTTATAGGGCTGTTTAATCTGTTAATCTGATCTTGATTTAGCTCCAGTAAGTGGAATCTATCAAGAAAATTGTCCATTTCACTTAAGTTTTCAAATTTGGTGGAGTATAGATTTTTAAAGTAGGATCCAAATATTCTCTGGATTTCCTCAATGTCTGTTGTTATTTCTCCCTTTTCATTTCTGATTTTGTTGATTTGGGTTCTTTCCCTTTGCCTTTTAGTTAATTTGGCTAGGGGGTCTGTCTATTTTGTTGATTTTCTCAAAGAACCAACTCTTGGTTTCATTGATTCTTTGTATAGTTCTTTTTGTTTCTAAGTTGTTGATTTCAGCCTAAGTTTGATGATCTCCTGCCTTCTGCTCCTCTTGGGAGTGTTTGCTTCTTTTTTTTCCAATTCACCCAGTTTAGCTATTAATTCGCTAATATGAGCTGTCACAATTTTCTTTTTGAAGGCACTTAGTGCTATGAACTTTCCTCGTAGCACAGCTTTCATTGTGTCCCATAGGTTTGGGTATGTTGTGTCTTCATTTTCGTTGGATTTTAAGAAGTCTTTGATTTCCTTCTTTATTTCTTCCCTGACCCAGTGGTCCTCTAGTAAAGAGTTGTTCAATTTCCATGTGAGTGTAGACTTTCTGTTGATTCTTTTGCTGTTGAAGTCCAGCTTTATTCCATGGTGGTCTGATAAGATACAAGGGGTTATTTCAATTTTCTTGTATCTGTTGAGGCTATCTTTGTGTCCAACTATATGGTCGATTTTGGAGAAGGTTCTGCGAGGTGCTGAGAAGAAGGTGTATTCTTTTGTGTTTGGGTGAAACATTCTGTAGAGATCTGTTAGGTCCATTTGGTTCATGATCTCTGTTAGACTCATTATTTCTCTGTTTGGCCTGTGTCTTGATGATCTGTCCATAGTTGTGAGTGGGGTGTTGAAGTCTCCCATTATTAAAGTGTTTGGATCGATGTGTGATTTAAGTTTTAGAAGCGTTTCTTTTATAAATGTAGGTCCCTTTGTATTTGGGGCATAGATGTTCAATATTGAGATGTCCTCTTGGTGGATATTTCCTTTAATGAGTATGTAATGACCTTCTCTGCCTTTTTTTTATTAACTTCAATTGGAAGTCTATTTTGTTTGATATTAGGGTGGCTACTCCAGCTCGATTCCTGGGTCCATTTGCTTGGAAAACCTTTTTCCAGCCCTTTACTCTGAGATAGTGTTTATCTTCAATAGTGAGATGTGTTTCTTGTATACAGCAAAAAATGGGTCTTGTTTACGGATCCAGTCTGTAAGTCTGTGTCTTTTTATTGGTGATTTGAGTCCATTGATGTTGATGGACATTAGTGACCAGGGGTTATTTCCCATTATTTTGTTATAGCTGGCTGTCTTGTGTTTCTTTTTGTTTAGTTGCTGTGGAGGTTTCTATTTCCTCTGTTTTCTTGGGTGTAGTTATCTTCTCTGTGTTGGAATTTTCCTTCTAGGATCTTCTGTAGGGCTGGGTTTGTGAGGAGATATTGTTTGAATTTGATTTTGTCATGGAATATCTTGTTTTCTCCATCTATGTTGACAGAGAGTTTTGCTGGGTATAGTAGTCTGGCTGGGCACCTCTGTTCTCTCAGGGCTTGTAGGACATCTGTCCAGGCCCTTCTAGCTTTTAAAGTTTCTGAGGAGAAGTCAGGTGTGATTCTGATGGGTCTGCCATTGTATGTGACTTGGCCTTTTTCTCTTACAGCTTTTGATATCCTTTCTTTGTTCTCTACATTTGGAGTTTCTATTATTATGTGGCGAGAGGAGTTTCTTTTCTGACCTAATCTGTTTGGTGTTCTGTACGCCTCTTGGATTTTTACTGGCATCTCTTTCTTTAGGTTTGGGAAGTTTTCTTCTATGATTTTGTTGAAGATATTTCCTGGACCATGGAGCCGGGAGTCTTCTCTTTCCTCTATGCCTATAATTCTTAGGTTCTGTCTTTTCATTGAGTCCTTGATTTCTTGGATGTTTTGGGTGAGAGATTTTTTAGCTTTCTCATTTTCTTTGGATGTTGTGCTGATTTCTTCCATTGAATCTTCCATGCCTGAGATCCTGTCTTCCATCTCTTGCATCCTATTTTTGATACTCACATCCGTAATTCCTGTTCTCTTCCCTTGATTCTCCATTTCCTCTTTTAACTCTGACTGTGTTTTCTTTATTGTTTCCATTTCTATTTTCATGTCTTGAATGATATTGTTTGTTTTGTACATTTCCTTCTCCAGTTTGCTTGTTTTTGCCTGGAAATCTTTCATTGTTTTGTCCTTTTCCTGTTCAACCTGAGTCACCTTGGCTTGGAGCTCTTTAATGGTGTTATTCGTTGTTTTGACTTGTAAAATTGTGGCTTCTTTGAATTCCTTCATAGTTTTAAGTTCTTCTTGAAGGGACTCTATCACTTTCCATAATGTAGAATTGTCATCGTTTTCATGTGTTTCAGTTGTGGTGAGGTGGTTCGGGCTGGACGGAATAGTGTTGCTTTCTTTTGTTGGAGACATTTCGCTCTGGTTTTTTTTTTTTTGTTGTTGTTTTTTTTTTTTTGGTCTGGGGCCTCTGACCATGTGGAATTTTTTTGCTGTCTTCTGGACTTGGGTCCAAAGGGTTCGAGTTGCCTTACTCCACCCCTATCAGGTGAGTCATTCAGCCCCGCCTCCCAGGTGGAGACCTAATTAATCCAGGTGGTGGAACTGTGTACAAGTAAGCTCTGGTTCCCCGCCGGAAGGGCCAGTACTAGTACAAAAGGCTGATATAGGACAGTTTCAGATATCTCGCAGTTTGCCTAGGGTTGGTTCCTATAGCAGGTAAATCTGCTGTTCAGCTCCAATAGCCTTGCCACTCCCGCGGCTTGGAAACTGGCCAGTTTCATCACAGACTGCGATTTGCAGTCTGAAAGCACTTTGCAGCCGAGCTGAGCTCACTTCCAAGGGTTGCAACCTTTCGCCAGATAGTTCGATCATCTGTGTGAGACCTGGGGGTGTCCAGCAGGGTGGGGATTATCTCTGCGTGGAATCTGAATCTGCCCACTGGGTATTAGGTTGGAACTTACCGGGAGTCTCTCCTGGTGGGGGATGGGTGATCCCGATTCCCGGGTCCAGAGGCTTCCTTGCATGTCCGAGAGTGGGAAGGACCATCCTGCTCAGAGATCCTCCATGGTCCCTGGGTAGCTGGGTGAGATTTAGAAGGGGTCGTGCCCGTTGTACAGTGTCCTGCAACACTTGCTGCCTTGTGACTGTTAACCCTGAAATCAAAATACGTCCACACAGGCCGCCGCCTTCTTGGATCCCCCTCAGTATTGAGATTTCATCTTGGTGGATTTTTCCTTTGATGAGTATGTAGTGTCCTTCCCCATCTCTTTTGATTACTGTTGGTTGAAAGTCTCATTTATTGGATACTAGAATAGCCACTTCAGCTTGCTTCTTGGGTCCATTTGCTTGGTATTTCTTTTTCCAGCCCTTTACTTGGAGATAATGCCTATCTTTTTTGATGAAGTGTGTTTCTTGTAAGCAGCAGAATGTGGGATTCTGTCTTCCCATCCATTCTGCTAGCCTGTGTTTTTTTATTAGGGAATTGAGTCCATTGATGTTGAGAGATATTAATGACCAGTGGTTGTTACTTCCTGCCATTGTGATGTTGGTGTACATAGTTTGTGAGTGAGCTTCTCCTCTTTTGGTTTTGCTGCAGGCACATTATTTGCTTCTTGTACTTTCTTGTGTGTAGTTAACCCCTTTGGGTTGGAGTTTTCCTTCTAACATCTTTTGTAGAGGTGGATTTGTGCATAGATATTTTTTTGAATTTAGCTTTGTCATGGAATATCTTGTTTTCTCCATCTATGTTGATTGACAATTTTGCTGGGAATAGTAGTCTGGACTGGCATTTGTGGTTTTTTTAGGATCTGCAAGATTCTGTCCAGGCCCTTCTGGCTTTTAGTGTCTCTGATGAAAAGTCAGGTGTGATTCTGATAGGTTTGCCATTATATGTTATTTGATCCATTTCCCTAGCAGCTTTTAATATTCTTTCTTTGCTCTGTACATTCAGTGTTTTGACTACTATGTGGTGAGAAGATTTTCTTTTTTGTTCTAATCTATTTGGAGTTCTGTAAGCTTCTTGTACAGTTATAGGCATCTCTTTTTTAAGATTTGGGAAATTCTCTTTAATGATTTTGTTGAAGATAGCTTCTGGTCTATGGAGCTGCAAATCTTCTCTTTCTTCTATTCCTGTTATTCTGAGATTTTGTCTTTTCATAGTGTTCTTGATTTCCTGAAGGTTTTGTATCAGGACTTTTTTAGATTTTACATTTTCTTTGACAGATGTATCAATTTCTTCAATTTTATCCTCTGTGTCTCAAATTATTTTTCCATCTCTTATATTGTTGGTGATGCTAGTGTCGATAGTTCCTTTTCTTTTCTTAAAGTTTTCCAGTTCTGTGGATGTCTCCGATTGTATTTTCTTTATTGCTTCAACTTCCCTTTTAAGGTCTCCATTCCTTAAAGTGCTTTATTCATTTCCATCACCTCTTTTGCTGTATTTTGTTGTTGTTCTCTGAGATATTTGATTTCCTCCCTTACGCCTTCTATTATTAATATAAGCATAAGATTAAGGTCATTTTCCTTTGTTTCAATCATGTTAAGATGTCCAGAGTTGTCTGTAACATTATAGCTAGGTTCTGGAGACATCATATTGCTTTTTTTTTTTTAACCATGTTCTTGCACTGACCTTTTGTCATCTGATTCATCTTGGTGATGTCGGTTGACCTTGGTGCTCCAGAAAACTCCCTGTTCTGGGGGTTGATGACCCTGAGATCCTGGTGTCCACCTACAGATGGTGGGTAGGTTCCTGTAATAGACTGGCTCTCAGAGAGTGACTCCCTCTCTCCTCAACTGCTTGTGACCCAATTGGACCAATATACAGAGGATTGGAGTGGGGAGGGGGCTATCCTCTGAGGGCCTGAGAGCTGGCAGGTCTCTCAGAAAAGCAGGCAGAGCTGTGATTGGGCCTGTGTTCTCCCCTCACTGACACAGTCTTTCTGGTCAGCAGCTAGGCTGAATGTGCAGGCAGGGAGCTCCACCCAAGATGGGTGCCAGCCTCAGTGGGCCTGTTGCTGACTGCCTCAAACACTTGGGTGCTAGGGTGAGTGACCTGCCCCAATTTTTGTGGAGAACACACAGTCGCTGGCTCTGTTTGAAGTCAGTCTTGGCTCCTAAATGCTTTGCTGTGACTGAGTTAGGTCTCTGCCACTGAACTACAGTGCACAATGTGCTGCCATGTTGGGACCTTTGGAAAAAAAATCTTACTTACCTTTGTTCTTGTGGTCTGGCTGTTTTTCCCTGTTGGGTGTTCAGGTCCTCATGCAGCCTGGATATCAGGCAGAGAGCCGTGGCTGCTGATCTATGGCTGGAGCCATGGGCTGTATCTGCTCGTGGGATAGATCTGGTCTGGCTGGTGTTCCTCTCCAGACTGGTGACCAAGCTAGCTGATCTCAGGGTGGTGTTCCTGGAGACTGTATGAGCTATTTTGTGTGGTGGTCAGTCTCAGTGTTCACTGCAGAGATTCAGACACTGTCTGTGTATCACCATCAGCTGCAGGACCTCACATTCACTCCACAGTGACTGATCTCATTCACCTACTACTCAGATACAATGCTCTATGGATGGCACCATCTTGGATCCTCCTACCACCTTTTCTTAATATAGGAAGCTTGATACAAGCTACCACAATGTGATTGCCAGTTGAATGAGATTTTCTTTGTTGTGACAAATATATTATATGACAGAAATGACTTAAAGTAGAAGATTGGTTTAGGCTTATGGCCTCAGATAAGTCCATCTTGCTGGAACAGAGCAGTTTTTGTATCTACATTGTGGCAGCCAGGAAGCATCAAGAGAATGTCTGCACCACCAGGCTTCCTCCCCCTCCTCCCTCCACTCCCAGGCTGTGGGGTGGTGCCCTCCACTCTCAGGATAGATTCTCCCCCTTCAGCAGAGGTTTTCTTTCTCCTAGGCCTTTCTCAATCCAATCAGGTTGACAATCAAAATCAACCATTATGCTCATCCATAGACTCTGGGAAGCCTTTAGCTGGACCCAAGTCACTCCTACATCCTCCAGGGCAGGAAGCACTGTGTTGTGTTCAGGGACGCTTGAGCTTGGGTACATATATAAGCAATCTCTGGCTGTCTGAGACACAGCTGGTCTGTCTGTACCCCTGACCCTAACCCTGAGTACAGATACCTGGGGTCCACGTAGGAGTCCAAGGGGTGATTTTTAAACATCTACTTGATGATACAAACACCACCCAAACTCAGTACATCCAATTTCTGTTAAAAACAAACAAACAAAAACTAGGAATCACATGAAGAGTTTGTTTAAAACATGGATGTTGGTGAGCACTCCCAAACAGCTCCATCACAACTGACAGAAGGTACCAGCTTTCATCACTTTGGCTTGAGAAAGGCTGGAACTCAGGCTCACCGTGCAGCTGCCACACCAGGCTGGACCCTGAACTATTCTGAGTGAGCCCCATGCACAAGCACTGTTCGGAGAGCTGCTTCCATCACCCCACCCACCCCCCAATGCCCAGGCTACAGTCCTGTCTGCTAGGCACAGAAATGCCCAGGTCAGAGGCAGCACCTGGACATAGGCCTTTGTTATCCCATAGTTGCTAAGTTCTGCTAATCTGCTAGTGAACTGGGCAGCCATTAAAATCGGCTGGTGGGTAAAAACAATAGCCAACAAGGCTGTCTGTTGTATGCCTGGCTGAGACTCTATCTAGCTGCCACATCCAAACTCAATTAGTTCATCTCCTATCTATCCCCACTCAGTCAAGTCATCTATCTGTTGTCCACATACTCTGTGTAAGGCGGTCCCAGGCACTGTGAGGTAGGTTCACAGATTCATGAAGCAGGAATGGAAATTTACTGTGGAAGCATGCCATGCACACAGACCTGATGAGAGAGCTGGTGACAAGGACTAAATGATTTTATGCATATGTGCCTAAGCATGTACACTTTAAAATACACAGAGCCATCACAGTTAAGGGAAATTATTGTTTAATAAAATCAAAGTATGTACAGGATCTGCCTAAGTTGAATTGGGACAATACTGTCCATTTCGTTGGCTGCATATGGAAGAGACAATAAGCTAGAAGCTGCAAAGTGTCTTCAACTTCAAACTCCTGTCAGCTTTTCTTTATTGCACACAGAGATACTTAGGAGGACATGCCAAATTTTGAATTTGAAGAATCCACAGTGATTGAAAATGGTGCAAAATTTCCCTTTCTTTCTGTGCTCTCTATCCCTCTCTCTTCCTTCCTTGTTTTGGTGTGTGTGTGTCTGTGTATGTATATGCATCTGTGTGTCTGTGTCTGTGTGTGTGTGTCGCTGTGTGTGTGCATATGTGTCTGTATGTGTCTATGCGTGTGTGCCTGTGCCTGTAGATATGTGTGTGTGTCTGTGTATGTGTGCCTGTGCCTGTATCTATGTGTGTGTGCCTGTGTGTGTCTATATGTGTGTGTGTGTGTGTGTGTGTGTGTGTGTGTGTGTGTGTGTGTTGCTGTGGGTTGAATTCAGGGCATCGTGTGAGCATGGGAAGTGCTCTACTACTGACCAATATCTTCAGTGTCTCCTTCACCTCCCTTCATGTTTTTAATCTTAAACAGGTATCATTGAGTCTGCCTATGGTGACCTTGAACTTTCTGTAGGCCAGGCAAGCCGGAATTGGTCATCCTCCTGCTTCAGCCTCAGGTCCTGCTGAAGTGGCGGATTTTTTTCTGTACTTTCTGAATCCACTTCCCTTATCACAGTCTGTCAACTTCTCCCTCACTACCTCAGCACAGGGGCCAACAATAATCTGGCATGTATAAACTACACAAGACAAACCTGTTTCTAGACAGTGACTTCCAGTGAGAGAGAGAGTTCTATATATCAGTAGAAATATTATGCTCTCTTAAGGCACCAGCTTTGACTGTGAGTCCAAAAGGTCTACTTGGTAATTTCTGCCCGGAGAGAAGGCGCAATCTAAGGCAGGCAGAGTAGCCTCTTAGCCTGGGCAGAAAACAAATGGTTTAACATCCAGAAGGCTCCTAATAATGAATGCCCAAAATCCAGCACAAGACAGGAGGATCACAAGTTCAAATCTGAGCTTGGTCACATCCTTGGAAGGTGATTCTTAAATCAGTATGGCAAAGAGTCCTTGCTTTCTTTGGTGTCTGGAAGTCAGGAATGCAAAGAATTTCTAAAGCAAAGGAAGTTTTAAATGGGTCACCCTAAGCCCTGGACCTTCAGTATTCTTGTTGCTGATGACTGGTACAGAGATTAGCCCCAGATATCTAGCTCATGTGACATGAGCTGGTTTGCCTGCATGCTGTGTCAACAGAACTCTGGCAGGGTTCCACTCACGATGCCAGTGCCCAAGCACTCTACAGAGCAATCTGAAGGATCAAAATGGGATCTATGGCCACTTTTCCATGTTGTTTCTGGAGTCCCCACTTCCTGCCTGCCCTCACTCTAGACACTAATTGCACCCTGCCCTGAGGTGAACGGGGTAATAAGGTGGGCTTCAGGCAAGGGTGATGGAAGATTTCTGGAAAGTTCCAACCTTGGTTTCAGTCTGAGATGTCATCCACAGGCTCGTGTGTTGAACACTTGCTCTCTAACTGGTGGTGATGGCTTTGAAGGCTGTGGGTGTTGGGGAAGTGGAGCTTAGCTGGCAGAAGTAGGCTACTAGGGCTTGGCCTCTGAAGATTATCATCATCATCCTGCAGTTCCCAAGCTTCTCTGCTTCCTGGAACACAATAAAGTGCTCTCTGTTTCCTGATTGCAAACACAGTGCCTTCCCTTGAAGAATTCATTTCAGTGCCTTAAGCAACTGAAATTTCTCTGAATCCACAAGCCAAAAAAAGAAAAAGAAAAAGAAAGAAAAACAAAAAAAGAAAGAAAAATCACCCTTAGGATGCTACTGTCAGAATTTTAGTCCCAGTGACATGAAATTAACTAATAAAACTTGAAAAACACACTGATTGTGATGGTCTGAGTAGGTATGGCTCCCATAGACTCATGTGTTTGAATGCCTGGCCGGTAGAGAGTGGCACTATTAGGAGATGTGGCCCTGTTGGAGTAGGCATGGCCTTGTTGGAGGAAGTGTGTCACTGTGGGGGCCGGGGCTTTCAGGTTTCCTGTGCTGTTGCTCTACCCAGTGTGGAATCAGAGCCTCTTCCTGCTGGCTGCATATCAAGATGCAAAACTCTCAGCTCCTTCTCCAGCACCTTGTCTGCCTGCATGCTGCCATGCTTCCTGCCATGATGGCAATGGACTACACCTCTGAAACTGTAACCAAGACCAATTAAATGTTTTCCTTTAGAAGAGTTGTCATGGTCATGTCTCTTCACTGCAACAAAACCCTAAGACACAGATCTTGTCCTCCTTACAGTTAACACCTCTTCTTAATTCCCTTATTGCCTAGAGCCTCACTGTACTTCAACCTTCAGGTTTATGGAGCTCTCTAGGTTTCATTCACAATAACTCTACAGTCTTCATTGAACATTTCCAATATTCCTGAAATATCTGAAGGGGGCTAGCTGAGTAGCTTTGAACATCCCATCCCACAGCCAGGAGTCAGGGATGAAGTCTAAAATTCAAACTGGAAAACCATGCAGTCCAGCCTTCCATTACCGTTCATGATGAAGTGGCTCTTCACACAACATAATGTGTTTTTCATTGACTATATTACTTTGGAACATCAAATGGGATGATAATCACAGACTCATAGGTAAATGTAGCCAAAATCAAGTGAACATGAGTTTAGAGTTGCTGTGTGTTGCAGTTAGAGTGAGCAATGAACCCCCCATCCCCTGTCCCCAGGCTCCTGTATTTGAGCACTTTGTTCCAAGTTGGTGGCACTGTTTGGGAAGGTTATGAAGCCTTTGGGAGGCAGAACCTTTCTGGAGAAAGTACATCACAAGGAACAGGTTTTGAGGTTTTATAGCCTTGCCTACTTCCTGTTTTGTTCCTGCTTCCAGTGTAGATGTGATAACCTGGCCTCCTCCTCCTTCCTCATTGTGATGGACTCCATCCATAAGTCAAAACAAACTGTATTCTCCTCTAAGTTAATTTGGTCATGGGATTTCAGACACAGAAAAGTGACCAATACACTATGATTTAGATTGTAAGTGTGAGTCAAGGTCCACAGGGTACAGGCCAAGCCCCTGCTTGTTGCTGTTTTGAGCTGGTGGATCCTCTATGAGGCAGAGCCTAAGAGAATGTCTTCAGGTCACTGGAAATGTGTCCTCAAAGGAGACTTGCGATTCTAGCACCTTCTTCGTTCTCTTTCACTTACTGGCTGTGAGGCGCACAGCCTGGCCCTGCCACCAGTACCTGTTAGGACGTGCCAGCCAGGCAAGAAGGAAGGCTGTTCACAGAACGAAGCCTCTGAAACTGCGAGCTGACCTACACCTTTCTTCCGTCAAAGTCAATTCAATTCACAAGGTATTTGTTACAGTACAGGGACTCTGTCTTATGGGGATTGTGTTGAGGGTTAGGACGTATCATGCCTATTTGTTCTTCTATTAGGAAAAGACAACTGGATGATGATTAAATGACAAAAACTTTTGCAAATGTGTGGGTGAAAATCACCTCTGCAGACCCATGGAGCAGCTCAGTGGTCAAGGCTGTATCTAGTACCTACGATGCTCTGTGTTTTATGGCTCTATACCCAGCATTGAAACACAGTTGTACAGGTAAGTAATCAAGCTTCCTGTGCATTTTCAGTAGTGGCATCTTTTTCCTGTTCACTTTCAGTCCTTGTAGTTGGTACAACAGGTCATATCAGCTATATTTTTCTCACTGTGACAAGACAGCTCAGGGGAGGAGAGATTCATTTTAGCTCACGGTTTTGGGGGGGTTTCATCCTATCATGGAGGGGATGTGTGGTACAGCAGCGCACATCCCAGAAGTGGGAGTGTGTGGTCAGCGTTCACATCACTATAGAGCAGGAAGCAGAGAGCACAGCATGAGCCCAAGGTCAGCTGTAATCGTCAAAGAGTTAATGCTCTTTGTCCATATTTGCCAGCCAGGCTTTCTCTCCTAAAGATCCACAGCCTCCTGAAGATATCATCACCAGCTATGGAACAAGCATGCAAAACATAAGCCTACAGGGCATTTCAGATTCAAACTGACATGAACATATCCCTTTGGTGAGGTAGTGGGTATTTTAGAAACACAGGGCTCACTGTGAACATTTTATAAACAACATGTGCAAGTCAATATGGGAAGAAATGAAGTGTTTACCAAGATCTGGACTAGTACAGAAGTTAAGCCTCACAAACCATCTGTCAGGAAGCATGCTCCTGAAGCTAAGACTTTTTCATATTGACATTTGTTTTCTGTGTATTACATTGGCCCCTGTGAACTGCTTTCAAGTGTCACTTGCTTTCTGTGTGTCACACAACATTTGTCACAACTGGTAGCCAAAGAGCACAAAATTACCTTTAATTAAGAAAATTCCTAGATGTCTCTTAAGCTTGTAGGAGACATGGTTATTTACTGTGGCGTGTACCACAAGTGAGTTGAAGTTTTGCTAATGAACTACAAAGCTAGGATGAAGGAAGGGAGCCCGGAAGGGGTGACTTGGCACAGTCAGCTCAGGTGTCTCTCCTGGCTTGGGAGACTCTTCACCTTGCAGTTCCTCCTCCCAAGGTCTTAGCCACACTGCAGCCATCTTTCCCCGATGTTTCATTAGCCATCAACCATTTCAACACCCAACTGTTTTTAAGAGAAGAGAAACTAACATGCCACAGTCTTCACAGGGGCTTTAACAGAGCAAGAGCCCAGAATTCTACTTGTTTTCCTGATGGAATGCCCCATGGCCACCACAGCAAGCATCTTCAATCCTTTCTGAGCTTCACCTTGTCCCATCTCAAGTGTCAAGGTCTCCAGATTCCTTCCTTTCTTATTTCTTCCTTTACAGTATGGGTAGATAAACTCCCAGACCCACCTGCTGCAACACACACACACACACACACACACACACACACACACACCATACACACACATATATACACACATTATACAATCATACACACATATACATACACACATACACCACACAAATACACACACATATATACACACATACACATAATCATACACACACACACACAATTTGATTCTAGATTGGTGTGTCCCAGTAGCACAAGAGCTCTGATCAAGGCTGTTGTGTGTGCCTTGATCCTTCCTTCATCAGAGCTTGGTTCCCTGAGAGAAAGTTTTCTAATGAAAGAATGAGCTGTTTCTTTGGACAAGTACAGAGACGACCACCCAGCAGGACCCACACCTTAGATAACACTGCATGTTAAGTTGAATGAAGTCTGTTCCATGGGGGTGTGGAGTTTGCTTAATCTTAAAAACCATGACATTAGCAGGAGAGGGACAGGCCATGTCTTGCTAGCTTTTCCACAGCCAACCAAGCATTCTATCCCGAAGGAAACACAGGCTGGGGGTTCATGTTTGAAGATCTCTTAGCTATTCTACAAGGTTCGCAAGGAAGTGACAAAACAGCACTTGTCCAAACCTTTCACTTCAACTACACAACTAAAATGCATTTATATTCTTAGTACTACCAAAGTTGTTACAAGAGGGAAATGCAGGATTGGAGTACAAAACTTAGAATCTCTAGAAAATCATGAAGAAAGTATCACTTTAAAGGGAATGGAGCTGTTAAAATGCTACCATTAACATTTGTAATGTGTCACATTGGATATGCTCTACAGGGGATATCACAACATGTATGCTAAACACTAAGCTGACATAGTGTGCTTGTCTGTTCATTTGTTTTGAGAGTAAGTCTTGCTATGTAGCTAGGGCTGGCCCCCCATGGGACCCTCCTGACCTCACAACTAAACACTCGGAATACAAGTATACACCACTCTTCATGGCTAGTATCGTTGTTTGAAGAAGAAATAGAGCATTAGTGAAAAGAGCTAATGGTGAAAGTGTGAGTGAGCTCAGTCTGTTTGTGTAATCAGTCTGCACCAGTTTGCCACAGTCAGTTTAAAAACTCACTGTATCTACGCTATCAAAATAGGCACCACTTTTGTAAGTTACTGTATCCCAAGAAAACACTCAACTAGATTCATGAACAGACACGTAGGCAGAAACTACATACAAAGACGTCCACATTTAGTAGCAGATTGGGAATGAATGAAATTGGTTTGCAGCGACAGTACTTCCAGTTAGTGGGGTTTTATTCTACCATTGAAGTGCTGCTAATGATCCCTTCCTATCCCTGCTTCTTGGTACACTCACATCCCTGAACTCTTGCTGCACCTTCGCCTGCAGCCCTAATCCTAAACACACTTTCTATGTCACCTGTTCATTATGCTACTATCCCTGTCAGTCTTCCTTTTAAAATTTATTTCAAATGCCCAGAAAAGGTCTGGGCACACAGTGAGGAGACACTCAACAACTACACACTTCAGGACAGTACCCTGGTACACAGCTTCTAAGTGAAAAAGCACACATACTTTCAAACCACTTAAGACACTTTATAAAACTGTTGCTATAAATATACATACACATTTATACTTTAGATGTGACTTGTTTAGTTCTTGTGTGTGTGTGTCTGTGTGTGCAAGTGCGCACCAGAGGGTGACAGCGGGGATTTTCCTCAATCCCTCTGCACATTACTTATCTTTGAGACAGGATCACTCACTGAACCTGAAGCTCACTGTTCCAGCTTCACTGATACTGAGAAGCCTCTGTCTCCACTCTCCTGAATTGGGTTACAGGGCTATGCTGTGATCCCTGGCTTCTTAATGCTCGGTTTGGGGGATTGGAACTCAGGTCATCATGTCTACACACTGAGCACTTTCCCCAATTCCCAAGAAGTGGCTTTTTAACACACATGAAACATATCCAAGGATGTTGCAGAAGCCATATGCCATGGCTAGCGGCCCAGCAAAGGACAATGTGTGCACTCTGTCAGAACCTACAGAGAATGTTCTTCACTTGTGATGGCCTCAATTTCTACCATAAGCATCTCAGGATGCTTCCTAAACTCAAGTCAGGGTGACAGTCAAGGTTTAGTAGAAGGCCTGTGAGGCACCTCAGCAGACAAAGAGGCATTTGCCATATGAGCCTGGTGACAAGAGTTCAATTCCCAGAACCACATAAAGGCAGAAGGATGGGAAGCACTCCACAAAGTTACTCTCTGACCTCTACACATGAGCTGTGGCACATACATTCATGCACACACATACAATAATAATAATGATGATTAACTAAAATTGAAAAATAGTTATTGGAGCCTGGGTTTTCTGTTGTTGTGCTATGCATGTTGTGTTTTAAGAAAGCAGTTCATGAGACAAGCCAGATAAAAGCTGTTGGCAAGACTGACTGGCAGACAGAAAGACTCCTATGGTAATGATGCACCTAGCTCATCAAAATGTCTCCAAAGACCCCTTCCTGAGGGGTCCCGTAGTGGACAGTGTCTGGTGCAGGTTTATGGTGAGGATCATATGAGATCGTGTGAGAGCTAGAATTGGAGTCCAGTCAGAGGATAACGTTCCATGTCCCTGGCTTGATAAGAGCGAAGGTGTTTAATTTTTACAACAGAGTCCAAGGAGGTGTCCAACTTGATGTCTCCCTATTCCTGGGTGAGGAAAAAGTAAAGCACAGAAAATTACCCAGAGTTACATGGTACCCCCACAATCTGAGAGCTAAGACAGATGGGAGGCACCAAGACGCAGCACTCAGCTCTGATTTGGCCATTGCACTAATTCGACTCCAAGTTGATGCACAGGATTCAAAACTGAGTCAGGACAAAGTCCGTTTATTTCATGTGCAGCACATACCTTGAAAGTTGCATCTTCTGTATTGTTGTTTAAAAACTCCAAGTTTTGGTGGCATTAGGGAATTCGTGTATAGGCCAGCCCCATTGGTGGGACTGTTACAGGTGGAGTGTTTTTCCCATGAGCCCTTAATTTAAACAGCTATCTTTTTTAAACAATTCTTTTTTTAAATGTAATTTCATATCCTCACCTTCTGTGGTCACCAGTGAACTGAAAGGGTTGGAGGAGGGACAAAATGGGACTGGGAGTCTGTGTGAGAACCTTCAGTGAGGCCTGGGAGCCTGGCTCCTGTTTTCCCCACAGGCAGCCCCATGAGAGAACGTCAGAGGCAAGATAAAGGCCAGACATCAACCCGCCTGGCTCCCGGAGTTCTGGCACTAATGGGGGAAGGAAATCTCAACTGAGATTATCCCAAAGTTCTCAGATGCAGCTACACGAACTCCTGGTACGTTTACAAAGAGCACTTGTTTCTGGGGGCTTCAGGGACCAGTTTGGGTCAGAATCGTTGCCAACAGTAGCTGGGATGGAGAGCGGTGTGCCAGGAAGGAAGAGAGGCTCCATTCCATCCCAGGTTGTTTGAGGGGCCTTTGTGTGCTGACACGGGGCCACATCCTCACATACTTACTGATCTAACCCTAGATAGGGCATGCTGCAGCAATTAAGGTTTTGTTTCGCCTTCTTAGTTTTCCTGTTCTTTTCCTCCTCCTCTTTCTCCCCTTCCTCTTCCTCCTCCTACATCTTTTAGAAACAGGATCTCACTACGTAGCCCAGGGTAGCCTTGAAATCAGGGCAACTCTCTTGTCTCTATTTCTCCAGGTGCTGGAGTTGTAGGCAAGCAACAGTACACACCATGTTAGGTTTTCCTTTGTTGAAAAAAGATCTCAACCTGAGCCAAGGCAACAAGTGCTCTTTCCTTTCCACTGTCCACATCTTCTAGTGTCTTCTCCTGTTAACTCCCTCTGCTATTTAGAATAAATGGGGGAGGGGTTAGAGAAATGGCTCAGAAGTTAAGCGTACTTACTGCTCTACCAGAGGATCAGAGTTCCATTGCCAGTATCCTTATCAGGCAGCTCGTAAATCCCTGTAACTCATCTCCAATGGACTCAGTGCTCCTTTCTGTCCTCTATGGGGACACACACACACACACACACACACACACACACACACACACACATTTACAATTTAAGCAAATTAATTTTTTTTTTTAATGTAAGGTGAGAGGATGGTCTTACCAGCTGGCCCTACTTTCTAGGTCCTCTTCAAAAGCCTCATAGCCAATTGCATTTGGATTTAGATCTCCAAAGGGCCATGCTCTAAGAAGATAACAGCAATGTAACAACCCTCCTTCAACTCCTCTCCCATTTCCCATTCCAAGCAAGATCCCAGACAAAACTAAACCAAAACTACTGTTTAAAACCTCTTCTCTAGCCGTAGAAGCTCTTCCATGTCCCATTATCACTCTTCCCACTGCACAGGACATTCATTCATGCTCTGGCAGAGATCCCAGAATCTAGCATGGCCATATGTCCTTGTTTGCTCAGGAGCACACGCAGCTCTGCAGTAATTATTAATAGCACCAATGTTTGCTCTCACACGTACCCTCATTGAAAAAGAAGTTATTTGGTCTCTCTAGCAAGGGCCTCCTGGTAGCCAAATCCTAATGCTGCTTTTCTTTCTCCACATTTCCTGACCACTCTGTAGCAATCCCATCGTCCTCCCTGACCAGCAGGACACCATTGTCTCCTGGGTCTCTGTTCTGTCTATCTTTTGTTTTAATGAGATTTTCTTTCTTTCTTGCCTATGAAATATTCTTCTCTCTCAGTCTCCCCCCCCTCCCCGCCTCTCACACACATCCATTTCTCTAAGGCTCCAGTTCCATGTTCTCCCCAAGGAGTGTGCTGCCAGCCCTACAAGGTCACCATGTTCATTCTGAGTTCAGGGCCAGTCCCCCACAACCTGGCCAGTCATGTGCCAGACAACTATTAGAGCTGGGGATTAAGAGTATATCTAAAGCCACTGTACTCCAGAGGGACATTTTTGCACCAGTAGCTAACTAAAGCAGAATTCAGTCTGAGAGAAGGGCACACCCATAAGAAAACCTTAGCACATGAGATATTGACTTGAGTGGCAATTTTTAGATCTGTGTTTTACTGGGTGTTACTAAAGGCACAGAGAGCTGGGGAGTATTGGACTGCAAGAATGCATGAGAACTTGGCTTAAGTCTAAATTCAACACCAATTCCAAGGCAATCTTAAGTTTGTCACTGTCCCAGGCAGTGGCAGATGTGCAGGGGCACAAGGAGAAAACACAAAGCCTCTTCTGACAGAACTCAGCATTGCCATGGCCAGCCCCATCCATTTCTGTTAGCTGAATTAGTCACAGGGCATTGTCCAAAATCAAAGACAAGGGTAGGGAGGTAATGTCTGAAAGGAGGCATAGACTGTGTTAAAAATCACAGCCGGGCAGTGGTGGTGCTCGCCTTTAATCCCAACACTTGGCGGGAGGCAGAGGTAAGCAGATCTCTGAGTTCGAGAGACAGCCTGCTCTACAGAGTGAGTTCCAGGACATCCAGGCTGCACAGAGGAACCCTGTCTCGGGGGAAAAAAAAGATTCAGTACAGTTCCAGAAGACATGAGCTTCTTACAAATTCAAACCTTACAAATTCTCCCTCCGGCCTCCCACCTCTTGTCCCACACCCCAGCCTGGGTTAGTTGAGACTCTCCTTTTACTTTATGCTCATCTGTTAAGGACACAACAATGAAAAACATACACTGTTCTTGTGGAGCTGACAGGGAGGGAAATGCGGATAATCTACAGAGGTGGAACTAGGAAGGGCTGATTTACACTCGGGCTGAGGCAGCCTCATCCAAACTGCTATTCTCTTTAAAGCTTTTTTGTTATTTACTCTTCAAAAACATCATACTTGGATACAATGTATCTTGATGATAGCCCACTCTTCCCCTCCAGCTCCCGGCAGATCTCTTTCCTTCTCTCTTTAGTTCTCTTCTATAAATAACCCCCTGAGTCCAATTAGTGCTACCCCTCTGCGTATGGTTGTGGGGCGCGGAAAAACTGCCAGTCGACCATACCTCCAAGGAAAAGTGACTCTGTCTTACCCTACAGCCAATGGCTCCTCGGCTAGGGATAGAGCCTTGGGAACCCCTTCCACATCCATGCTAGAATTTAAACTGGTTTGATCTTTTACAGGTAACCATGGTTGTCCTGAGTCTGTGTGTGCAACAGCTATGTTGTGTCCAGAAGATAGCATTCCATGGCAGTCCTTCCCTTCCTGTGGCTGTTACGTTTCTTCCACCCATTTTTTTCCTTGATGTTCTGAGAGCCTGGTGATGGGGAGCAGGAAGAGGTTGCTATGCATGGTCAGTTTAGGGCTGGACGCACAGTGCTTTGGCCAGTTCTGTCTCCACTGACTGCTGCCCATTGCAAACAGAAGCTTCTCTGACCAAAGCTGAGAGCAGCCCTCCCGGGTCCAGGGTATAAACGTGAATGATTAAAAGGCAAGCAGAGCTCCTTAGCTTCGGGCGTACTTCAGGATTTTGGCCCCAAGCAAAGGGCAGGCCTTCTTGGAGATACTTTCGCTCACACAGGCAACTGAGTTTTGTACATGCGGGATGGAGTGTGTACAGCTCTGACTGATGTTGCTTTTCTCTGGGCACTGGAAGATGGTTGCTTTCCTCTGCTCTCTCTGATTAAGTTCTAGTTAATTTCTACGGAATTGCCTACCAACAGGATTTTATTCTGAGCACAATGGTACTGAGCCTCTTAGCATCTTCCGATCGCCCTGATAGGAAAGTGAGTCAGGGCACTGCACGGGAAGCCTCAGACATTCTGGGACATCCTGTTTCCCTTGAATCGGCCAGATCTCCAATGGCTGATACTCGAGTACAATCTAGATGGGTCTCTGTACGGCCACAGAACCTAAGATACTCTCCTTCATCCACGATGCAGAAGGGGAGCACAGTGCATCCATTCACTCAGCAAAAGCTGGCAGAGTTCCCTCTGCACAGACTTTGTGCTAAGAGCTGTGGTTAGCAAAGAAAAGAACACAGCTCTTGCACTTAGGAGATCTCTGGTCCAGGATAAAGTTGGGTGAGTGAATATAATGAGAGCATACAGAAGGAAGAGACATCTAGCTTGAAGTGAGATAAATGTTCATTTTCTCCCAAGTATAAGAAAAGTCATGAGGAGCTGGAGAGGTAGCTCAGTGGTTAAGAGCGCTTGCTGCTCCTCCAGAGGACCTGAGTTCAGTTCCTAGCACCCACACCAGGCAGCTCAGATCCACCTGTATCCCAGCTCCAGGGACCAATACTCTTCTGGCCTCCCTAGGTACCTGCATTCATGTACACACACTCATGCACAGATACACATGCACATATGTAACTTAAAATACGACTTTTAAAATACCACCATGATGAGTTGTTTTGAAATGCTAACTTAAAGTTCAGCTTTTCTTACAGCAGAATTACAGAGTAGTGAAGAAAAACTTGACTGCGAACTGGACTGTGATGACCTAGATCCCAGTTCCGTGTGTGTGTGTGTGTGTGTGTGTGTGTGTGTGCGTGTGCGTGTTCACAAAGAAATACTCTAGCCACTCTCTGCCTCACTTTCCTGACCTGGAAAGTCAGGATGGCAAGAAAAACACTTGGTGTATCCAGACAAAAGTAGAAAATTCATTTAGTTATCTAATAGTGTTTGGTTTGGTTTATGCAAACAGAATACACAGATTGTTAACTGAAATGCTGGACCCCATCAAAAGATAGACAGTGTAGCCTTGGCATTAATCTGACTGTGTGATCAAGGACCACTTTGAAAATATGATGTGCTACATATACACTCTCTTTCCAAAACGGTATGTATGTCTGCAGATTCCAGACCACTAACACAGAAATCAGAGCTGGTTTGACGCAGCTCTTGGTTATTTTGTTGTTAGGGCTCTTCCAATGATGCTCACCTTCTGGGCCATATGGCTTGCTCTTGTTGACTTAGTAATTGTTCTAATTACTTACTGCCTCATTTGATTGATATTGCAACTATCCACACATCACCAAGTAAGCTACACAAAGGCCACACCTTTCAAATAAAAAGGGATCACGCCAGGGCATATCAGTATGCTCAGTATACAACATATATTTGTATGAAAATATCCTGTGTACAATAAATGTGCACAATGAAAGCTCTAAAGGAAAATCATAAAAGTGTCTGCCTGTTACCCATATAGAAGCTTGCAAACTTCGGAACTCAGAAGAACATGTTGCACACCCTGTCTACATTCCTTGAGGCTCAAAACTACTCCTCTGCAACTTGGAAAGCATTGTTTTTCTAAAGTATCTTTATTCACACAGGGGTTGCCTTTCAAGGGGTATACTCAGATCACATATAGTGGGGTTTCTATATTTTATAATTTCAAGGTGGTGGTAATCTTTATAGCATGTTAAGATACAAATAACAACTGAATCAGCAAAATCTATAGTCATGTTTAGTATGTATAGAATAACATCCATGTCCTACACGATATAACATTCCAGAATGTGAGCTCTACCTTGCCACACCAAACTCTTCAAACTTTGGTAATATATAGAGATGATAACTTCTGAACAAATAGCCAGATGATAACATTTATAAAGCAACCAGTTTTATGTCTTAATATATTAATCTAATCAATAGTCATTAAAAAAATTCTGTTATCTTTTTGAGGTCTCCAATGAAAGGTTTTACTGACATGGTAACTCAAAAACTTTGGTATAAGATGTATCAGTGAGTTCAGCTCATAGCCAATCTATAATGAATTACAACTGTTATAATAATTACTATAAAGTAGTCCAACCAGTCTCTTAACTTAATGTTCAGCTTAGTGTTAACTTAGTAATCAGCATAACTGATTATTGGTTGGGTGTATTATTTCAGCAGAAGAGAGAACAATGAGTTTTCTAGGTCTATCCATCTTTGTAGTTTTATTCATGCAGAGTCATCTGTAAGAAAGAGATGTCTCCCATCAGCTGATTTCCAAAGCATAGATCTTGGACCTTATATTCCATTTTAAGGGCATTTCTCTCTCCTAAAGGACTTGTGTGCTTCCAGTCTCTAGACACCACAAATTATTCTGTAACAAATATAAGTATCACTCCATGGCTATTTCAGTGTGTCTTTGAGACATATTTCTAGAAAGAAGTTGAGGTCAAAGGGTTCCCTCCTCATTCCTCTCACACAGCAATTATAAAATGAACCATTTTTAGCTTTGCTAATAGAACGTACCTCGAGATTTCTGGAGGTTATGGGGGCCAGTGCATGTGCACATATGTGCATGTGTGCACAGGGGCCACAGGCTGATGTCAGGTGTCTTCTTTCATCACTCCCAAACTTGTTTTCTTTTTTGAGTAAGGGTCTCTCCCTGACCTGGGACCTCTGGCTTCTGCTTGTCTCCACACCACCAGCACTCTGTAGATGGGCTCTATGTTAGATGCTTAGACACATACGACCCTCAGTGCTGGACCCCCATCCAGTAGATGGACTCTACGTTAGATTCTTAGACACCTATGACCCCATGGAAGCCAGAAGAAGACACTGGATTCCCTGGGACTGGAGTTACCGGTGGTTGTGAGCTGTTACGTGGGTGCTGGGAATCAAACTTGGGTTCCCTGGAGGAGCAGCCAGACCTTTTAACCACTGAGTTATCCCTCCGCCCCAACATGGGGATTCTTTATGTCAGGGCTGGGGAACAGAACTCAGGCCTGCAAGCTTGTACAGAAGACCCTTTACTGAGTGAGCCATCTTTTAGCCCACAATTTTGTTTGGGATTTTGTCAATCTTAAGTATAACTATAACTCACATTTACCTTGTTTTGAGTAAAGCCAACATTTACAGCATTTTGGTAAGAAATTTTCATTTCCTTTTTCAGTGAACTATTAACTCCGTCTGTCAGTCTTCTGTTGGGTTGTTCATTTTCAGAACTTTTTACCAGCAAGGGATATTAGCCTGCTTTTCAGGGAATTGTAATGGCTTTCTTGGATTATTCTGTTTTTCTTTACATTGTTGTATTTTATTGTTGTTAATTCTTTGTCTTGTGATGCCTAAAGCTCTGTGTTAGTTATAATGTGATCAGATTTATCCAAGTTCTTTCTTATTGTGGCTTGACTTTCCCTTGGAGATTTATGCTCAGATTTTTTTTTTCTAGTCCTCACACAATTTTCTTTTTGACATTTAGATCTGTGATCCATTTGGATTATATCTGCATTTATGGTATGAGGAAATATCTTGGTCTTTCATTTTCCTGTATGGCTGCCCAGTCACCTATACAAAAGACAAAACTCTTTTTGACCCACAGATTTCAAATCCACCTATGTAACTTTTACATATAGTGATGCAATATACAATACAATACACTTGTGTCTATTTCTAGATTTTCTAGCTGATTCCATTGGTTTAGGGAGCTGGTTATCCACTTCCACCATGTAGCTCTTGAGGCTCAAACTCGTGCCATCAGGCTTGGCAGCAGGTACCTTCCCTCACTGAGCCATCTCACTAGACCATAGGTTACACCGTGATGGAAGTAGTCACCTTGTAAGATGTGTTCCTGATAGAAGAAAAAACTCTGTTCTTCTCTGCTGAGTAACATGTAGGCTCTTGGTTACAACTGTGTATACTTAATCACATTAAGAAAGTTTTGTCAACTCCTGGATTTTAGTGGGTATGGGTGATAAATTTTGTCAAGTATGTTTTTCAAATGTTATTGAAAATAATCATAAGCCTTTTCTTCTGAGCTCTGTTCGTGTAATGAATTATATTAAGTCATGCCAAGACTTAGCAGTTCTGTGGAAACAGCCACTTCTGGATATAAATCCCCTTATCTTTATCTGGCAGTGAGAGAAACTTGGAAGGAGGATACATTTTTTAGCTGTTCAGTATCAGCAATCACTCTGACTCTTTGCTAAGTTTCTGGCTTACTTCTTGACGTGTAAGCAAAGAAAACTGTGGGGCTAAGTGTGAGTCCACTTTATGACCGTTAGTAAAACACGCTGTCCCCACTGCCTCCTCCTCCTCTCTCTCTCTCTTTGGCACATGCATAGTCAGATTTAACTTTTTAAAATCAAGGGCTTAAGACCTCTCTGTCTTAGGAGGCCCATAACAATTTAAACTATCCCTCAGCCAGGGCTGCAGCATACTCTGTTTGCAGCGCACCCTCAGCCCTGTTTCTTACCAGATAATACAGACCCAGAACACACGGGCAGATCCAAATTAGATGCAGGAGTGCTGGAGCTCAGGAACGCCGTCCAAGTCCAGAAGTGAGAAGCTGGCTTTATTACCAGCCACCCACCCTCTCAGGAAGAAGGCAGCAATCAAAACCAGACCTTCACAGCATTATAAATTTGATTCCTGTCAGCAAGGGCAACCATTCTCTGAGAAATCCAACTTGTTATTATTATTTTCCCATCCCCTAATGCCACACTAGAGAACTGAGTCACACAAGGTCCCTCAAGTTTGTTCCTCAGGTTAGAAACTAAAAATAAAAGTCTTGTATACCGACATCTAATGGGAGTAGGTGTCTTTGTTGGTAGCCCCTTGGGAATTCTGGAAGGAGGAATTGGTGCTCCCATGTGGACACTCCATCCCTCTCTGCTGTTCAGGTGGGCCCTAGTGACATTAAGCCTCACCCTTTATTCTGCACAGAGACAGAGTGGGGACTGAATGGACACACACATTTCACGTGTCTCCCTTATTCATGCCATGGAATTAATTAAGATGGCCTTGGAAAGTGGGAAAACAGCTTTGAAAATATTCTGTGCTTACAAGCGTGCACAGCTCCCATGTTCACATGAATCATAAAGTAAGAGGACAGGACACCAAACCAAGGCCAACCTTGAAGATTTCATATCATTGTCAAAATGAAGCTCCTCCTTTTAGTTGGTTGTTTTCGTCTCTCAGGCATGGGAAGCTCCTCCAGATATTTTAACTTACCACCTGTCACCCTGCACTATAATCCCTTGGAGTAAAACAGGAAACCAGAGGATGAAGTTATTAAAAATCGTGTAAATTAAAGTATTCCTATTCTGACCGTGTCAATAACTCCACCTTCTCTATCGGGACTGTTCCTATGTCCCTCAGCATGTCCACCATGGAGTCAGGACCTCAACCCTCACAACCTGGACTAACTATGCTCTTGTTCTCTATCTTACACTTACATCTAAAGCAAGCTGATCTGGGCAGTAGGACTGAATTAATCACCTAGAGGTCTAGATTGTCAGAAACAATGCAATAATTACTGATGTATCAAAATGACATTATTGTCCTTTCCAGAGCCACAGATATATTTTAAGTATAAATAATAACAACTACAAAAATTCCTGTGCTCCAGGCCCTATGACCTGGACGAACTCACAGATCCCTTTTCACATGCACGCCCTTTGCTTTTTCTGTCTATTTATATTACACCTAACACAAATCTCTCATATTGCCATTTAAGGCCATTTCCTCTTGTCATGTCTTCTTTGGTGGAAATAGAGTTCAGCTGGTTGCTGTGATCTTTATAGATATCTCTACAATTAAAGATGTTTTCTGTATACTAATGAACAGGGTTTTAAGCTCTGCCTTCTAGCCTCCACACAATTTTAAGCCTACCAGTGTTTCTGCCTTTCAAAACCTTTGCTGGGAAGGGGACCAAAGGGAATACAAGAGAAATTCAAGTAATGAAAACCTGTTCCTCTCTAAGAAGTGCCAAGGCAGAGGTGTTTTGTGGCAGAGCCGTGATGGTATGGTGGTTTTACTCAAGATAAGTCAAGCTCCTTCTGGTCTATGGGATGCTTCAGTCTCCAAACGCCCTCTAATCCTTCAAGTGTCTCCTTGTTCCCATGCCCATACATCCTTTCACTTCTGGACTGGACACCAAACTTCAAGGGATTACCAAGGAATCCCCTGAGAATGACCCTCCCTCTGGCAATGTCTCATCTCTGGCATTAATACAATCCCTGAGCTGAAACATCTCCACAAAGGAAAAGCCCGTTTTAAACACAGAGCAGATGGGATGTTTCTTAAAGCCCGACTGGCCTGGCTGGGGTCTCAGGTTAAAATGTGGCTTCAAACTTCATCCTCCCGAGCATCATCAAGAGGCTAGCGCGAATGCATCTTATTCCTGGCCTGTGCTTTTCTTGCCAGTCTTGGTATACTTGATCACACTACCCTCATTCTCAGCATTACACAGAGTTCAGCTGGGAAAGGACAATTCTCAAAGGACAAAGGAAGCCAGGCTCCCCTTAGGAGAGCAGCCATAGGCACATGGCTCAGAAGGAAAGTGAGTCTCCTGAGGATTTGAGTAGAGTCAGGTTTTGGATTATGACTATTTAAAGATTAAATTTGAGAGCCGAGGGGCTTGAGGACTAAGGTCCATGTGGCTCTTATCCAGAGCTCTGCCGCTCGCTGGCTGTGAGACCTGTGCAAGCTGCTTAACTGCCACGTGCCTTGGTTTTATCATCTGTGAAATGGGATCCGGAACAAGACTGACTAATGCTGTGTTGATAAATTCCAAGAGAGTTAATATGTACAAGGCACTTTGGGTACTGCCTAGGAATATGTTAAATACGTAAATATATCAACTCTGGAGCACAGAGCAATGGCAGCTTTTAGTGCAGAGAGGAATTTGAGTGATACATTTAGAACTTAACTTCTCATATCA
This sequence comes from Lophiomys imhausi, assembly GCA_907164525.1. Taxonomy (NCBI): domain Eukaryota; kingdom Metazoa; phylum Chordata; class Mammalia; order Rodentia; family Muridae; genus Lophiomys; species Lophiomys imhausi. Next base: position 848,485 of record CAJQZJ010034255.1, read on the forward strand.
TTCTTGGGAAAGTGGAATAAAAACGAAGTGTGGGGGCTGGAGAGATGGCTCAGCGGTTAAGAGCACTGCCTAGTGCTCTTCCAAAGGTCCTGAGTTCAATTCCCAGCAACCACATGGTGGCTCACAACCATCCACAATGTGATCTGGTGCCCTCTTCTGGAATGCAGGTGTACATGCAGATAGAGCACATATATGCATAAAATAAATAAAATAAATCTTTAAAAAAAAACAAAAGAAAACGAAGTGTGTTAGTTCCTTTTCTCATTGTTGTGACCAAATAATCTGAAAGAGGCAAGTAAAGCAATGAAGGGCTTGTTTTGGCTCACAGTGCAAGGGGACACAGTCCAGCATGGTAGAGGCAGGGAAGCAGGAGCTTGAGGCAGCTGGTCTCACACGAATGCTGGTGCTCAGCTCCTTTCCTACTTTTTATTCAGCCTTGGACTCCAGCACATGGAATGGTGCCGCCATATTTGGGGTAAGTCTTCCCACTTCAACTACCCCAGCCTAGAAGCTCCCTCAGAGGCAACATTTCCAGAGATTTGTCTCTTTGGTGATTCTAGATCCCAGAAAGTTGGCAATTTTAATCATCACACCAAGTCCTTAGATCATATTTTGCAGAAGAGAGGTAGAAAGGGAAACACTGAATTACGGAAATGCAGAAAATGTAAAGTTTGCAGTAGAACTCCTTCCAGGATGTGATGTGGACAGACATCTTAATGAACAGGGAGGGAGATCACACTTACAGTCACTTGCCTTCAAAGAAGGAAGCCGTTTCATCTGAACTCAGATATGCCATTGACCCAGTGTTACACACTGCTTCACACTGTGCTCAGTCTGCCAGAAACCTCTCTCTCCTCTTGCCCCTAGCTTCTTTTTGAGTGGTTTCCACTCCAAGCAAGTGTGAGTGCTCTGTTGTAATGAGCATGTGAATTTGGAAAAGGAGGAAGCCACCCTGGCTGCTTTCCTATGCTCAGCCTCCAGCAGGCTCCCCTTCAGCTCTGGAATGACTTTCTCTCTCCTGTTCCTTCCAGAATATTCTTTTTGGTTTTTGTTTGGGTTTTTTTGTTTGTTTGTTTGTTTGTTTGGGGTTTTTTTGTTTTTGTTTTTCAAGAGAGGGTTTCTCTGTAGAATAGCCCTGGCTGTCCTGGACTCAGTTTGTAGACCAGGCTGGCCTTGAACTCACAGAGATCTGCCTGCCTCTGCCTCCCAAGTGCTGGGATTAAAGGCCCGCCTGGCATTCCAGGACATTCTTAACACAGTAGCTAGGTCATTGTCACCACACCACACTAGATTAAATCCCTTAGACATTCCCCAATATTATCAGTATGAAGTCCCCATTTTTAAAAATTTGTTGCAGAGCAGTGGTGGCTCACGCCTATAATCCCAGCATTCAGGAAGCAGAGGCAGGTGGATCTCTGAGTTTGAGACCAGCCTGGTCTACAGAGTGAGTTTCCAGCACAGCCAAGGCTACACAAAGAAACCATCTTGGATAGGCAGGGATGGGGGGGACCTCCCTGCTTCCAAGGGGAATTAATCCTTTGAGTTCTTTGGTGTTCGTTTTAATATTTATTTATTACTTCAGGTTACAACTCCATCACAGTGTCCTCTTTCCACCCCTCCCAGATCCGCCCTCCCACCCTCTAACCCCTATCCCTTCCATCAGACTCCTCTGGAGTGGAGTGTCCCTACATAACAGTCCCCCGCCCCAGCTCAGCAGTCATATGAGGGCCAAGAGCCTCCTCATACACTGGGGCCCTACAAGGCAGCAGCATTAGGGCAAAGTGTCTCATGGACAGGAAACAAAGTCTATGTTTATGTTCCCTTTGGTGCATTGGTTGTAGTATAGTTATCCTGTACTATACGGCTAAAATCCGATTATAAGTGAATAGATGCTATGTGCATCCTTCTGAGCCTGGGTTAGCTCATTCAGGATGAGCTTCTCTAGTTCCATCCATTTGGTGTAACCGGACTTTTAAATTATTATTTAACACTTATTTATTACTAAATTCACTTATAACAAACACCAACAATTTCTTAACTATTAATCCTATAAATTCCTTCAACCCCTTTAACCTATCCACTAAACCTATTGATAATCATAACAACTACTTTCATACCCTTTTAGAATGATACAGTCTCTGGGGCAGGTCCTCAGTCGTCAGGAAACCAGTCTCGGGGGTAGACTCTTTAACGCACTTAGCAGTCCTTTTTCTGGAATAGCTCAGACGCAGGTTCGTCAGGGTAAATTGGCTATCGAAGTCTCACTTTAAATAAGGCTTGAGGCTTTCTTCTCTCTGGGAGACCTCAGCGTCTGTAGGCCACCTTACTTCCTTCGTATCAGCAACTCTGCCGTTCTGCCTCAGTCTTTAAAGCTGGCCACAGTTCCGTTCAGGCCACTGTTCGGACAGGTCAAACCCCTCTAGGCAAAAGCTGAGCCACAGGGTTTAGTCCTTGGCCTTTTGCTGTCTTGCCGAGGCTTTCTCTGCTCACCAGCTTCCTTCTGCCTCAGGGAGATCTGGCCATTGGTCTACCAGAACTTTCTCCAGCAGGACTCTCGGAGCTCTCTCATATCGGGGGCCCTTAGCACGCACGCGCCTCTCTGGCGTCATCCACTTGTCCTTAAATAGGATCACTCCTTGTTCCACCTGCTTCAGCTTAATTTGGGCTCTGCCCACTTAGCAGTTGAAAGCAATGCCAGGTCATAAAGTCTTTCCTTCTTTCACCTGGCTTCAACCTTGTTTTTCAGTCCAAAGAGACTCCCCTCATTTCACCTGACTTCATCCATAAGCTGATAAGCTAATTGCTCACAGCAAAGTTGATCTTCATGCCCCGAATTAAAAGACTGTATCAGAAACCTATATATTCACTAAATCTAACTTATATTAATCTATCAGCCCCTTCATATCCCCTTTCTTGTAAAATAAAAAATAAATCTACAAGCATAACTAAATATACAATGTAAATAAATTGTCTATGTACAATACATAAACAATAACTTTAAATTTTCTTCAATGTACATTATAGCAAGAGTTAAAATAACCTTAAACTTCTCACAATACATAGTTGTATTTACATCTTTTGACAATCAAAAGACATGCAAACAAAATGATTTTAAATTCTTATCAATAAGCTTAATTTCTGTTATATACAAAATATTTTTAAACATGTATCAATAAACAGAATCTTAAATTTCTAACAATATAAACAAAATATTTTTTAAAGAGAGAGAGACAAGGAATACAGAAAGAAATCCCTAACTCCAACCCATATATATTTTTTTTTCCACTGTAACCATATGAATCCACGATGTCCTGAGTGCTCCAGCTGAGGTAGAACAGCTTCCCAAGATGATCTCTCATTAGAATCTGAAAGGGAAGATTCTGAGGAAAAACCTGACCATGCCACTCCAACCTTTACTGTTCCATTCATTATATCCATTCATCGCAAATGACAAATTCATCTTATGCCATTCATCACAAACATTACACACAGACAATCACAATACATAAGATAGGACAACAAAATTTTTTCATTCCACCTCCTGGGAATGAAGTTGAAAATATTTTTTGGGCACCCTTTAAAAATTGAGATATTGGCCAATTCCTGGGATGGTCAGCTATAGCTTTTTGTTGTCTAGGTCTCTATATGATCGATCATTTTGGGCTAGCCCTTTTAAAGTTGATTTGCATGCTTTTTTTTTAAATTAGTAACTGAAGCAGTCGTTAGGCTGAATCGTTTGGCCTATTTGTCTTGATATTGTCATTCAGACTTTTGCTCTGAAAATAAATTTTTTCTTTAAGGAGGAGAAAGGCATAAATTAATTTTGTAAGTCCATTTGAAGCATGAACTCTGTCCATCCTGGATAAAAGATTGGAATATCATGAACACCATAAACTTAATAATATATTCTTACCATGTGAAGACATTCATATTTCAGCTAATGGGAGGTTCTCCCTGGTCAGATCTAATCTTTATAAGTTTTGTTGGTAACCACATTTTTTCATTCCCTGTAGACACATAGGCATAACCACGTCCCCATCTTAAAACCATTGCAGGTTTCCACTCTAAAGTTAACATATCCTTATAATATATTGGTTGATTTAATTCCTCAGTTTTTTGTATAACCCAATGTCTCTCAGCTGCAGTGGTACCCTTTTCACCAACATTTAGGAAATTCAAAGTTAGCAATGCATTGTGTAATCTATCCCTGGGATTCTTTAATTCCCCCTTTTGTTTAAAAAGCATCTCTTTTAAGGTACGATTAGCTCTTTCTACAATTGCTTGTCCTGTAGGATTGTGTGGTATACCAGTAACATGTTTTATATTATAATATGCAAAGAATTGCTTCATCTTATTAGATACATATGCAGGAGCATTATCAGTCTTAATTTGTGCTGGTACACCCATAAATGCCATTATTTCTAACAAATGTGCAATAACACAATCAGCTTTTTCAGAACTTAAAGCAGTTGCCCATTGAAAGCCGGAGTATGTATCAATGGTATGATGTACGTACCTTTGTTTTCCAAATTCTGCAAAGTGAAAAACATCCATTTGCCAAATTTCATTCTTTTTAGTACCTCTAGGGTTACTACCAGCAGGTAATGGAATTTGGTTATACAGAGAACACGTAGGACATTTTTTAATTATTTCCCTGGCTTGTTGCCAGGTAATAGAAAATTTTTTCTTTAAACCTGAACTGTTAACATGATGTTTCTGATGAAATTTTGAGGCTTCCAACACATTTCCTATAAGTAATTGGTCAATTTCCTCATTTCCTTGTGCCAGTGGACCTGGCAACCCTGTATGGGATCGAATATGGGTTATATATAATGGATTATTTCTACCTCTGATGATCTGTTGCAACTGTATAAATAAAGAAGTTAATTCTGTGTTATCGGGAATAAATTCAGCAGTTTCTATGTGCAACACAACTCTTTCTGCATATAGAGAATCTGTAATTATGTTAAGAGACTCTGGAAAATCTAATAACACCATAAGGATTGCATACAATTCTGCTTTTTGAACTGAGGTATATGGACTTTTGATTACCTTGCTGATTTTGTCTGTCTTATAACCTGCCATTCCCATCTTGTTAGCATCAGTATAGAAGGTTGGTGAATCAGGAATTGGTGTTCCCTTTACAATACGAGGAAGAATCCAAGTAGTTCTTTTTATAAATTGTATACGTTTGCTTTTTGGAAATTTGTTATTAATTTCTCCCAAATAATTACTGCAAGCTCTTTGCCAATCTTCATTGATTACCCACAATGACATAATCTCAGCATTAGTAAGAGGCACTACTATTTCAGCCGGGTCCATTCCTGATAATTGACGTAGTCTTATTCTACCTTTTACAATTAATTCAGATATCTTTTCTATGTATGTCTTTAATTTTTTACTTTGTTTATGTGGTAAGAAAATCCATTCCATAATACTATCTTCCCGTTGCATAATAAGCCCTGTAGGAGAATGAGCTGATGGTAAAATGACCAAAATACAATCAAGTTGGGGATCAATTCGATCTATGTATGCATCTTGCAATCTTTGTTCTACCAACATTAATTCCTTTTCTGCCTCAGCAGTTAAACATCTTGGACTGTTTATATTTGAATCACCTTGTAATGTTTGAAACAAATTACTTAACTCATGAGTACTTAAACCAAGGGTGGGCCTTAGCCAATTTATATCTCCCATTAATTTTTGAAAATCATTAAGAGTTTTCAATTGGTCTCTACGGATTTGTACCTTTTGCGATCTTATTCTCTGTTGACTTATTTTATAACCCAAATAGTTGATTGAATCTCCTCTTTGCATTTTTTCAGGAGCAATTTTTAACCCCCATAGTGGTAGAATTCTTTGCATTTCCTTAAATAAGTTCTCTAAAACAACTACATCAGAATCAGCCAACAAAATATCATCCATATAATGATAGATAATAGATCGAGGAAACTGCTTACGCATTATTTCTAATGGTTTTTGTACAAAATATTGACACAGAGTTGGACTGTTCAACATTCCCTGTGGAAGTACATTCCAACAATACCTCTTGATTGGCCTACTGTTATTAAGAGTAGGTACAGAGAAGGCAAACCTTTCCCTATCATTCTTATGCAATGGAATTGAGAAAAAGCAGTCTTTTAAATCAATTACTATTAAAGGCCATGACTTTGGTAACAGAGAAGGTAAAGGCATACCAGGCTGCAAAGGACCCATAGGTTGAATTACTCTATTCACAGCTCTTAAATCTGTTACCATTCTCCATTTACCCGATTTCTTTTTTACCACAAACACAGGAGAATTCCATGGGCTGGTAGACTCTTCTATATGACGAGCCTCCAGCTGTTCTTTTACCAAATTTTACCAATTTACTCAAGAGCCTCCAATTTTTCCTTTGTTATGGGCCACTGCTCTTGCCACACTGGTTTATTTGATAGCCATTTCAAGGGTAGGGCTGTTGGAATTTCAGCAGTGGCCTCTAGTATAAATTTGGAAACTCGATACCTGGGGTGTCCTGTGTTTGGACACTAGACATTGCTTGCAATTGTTGTTGAGTATGCATATCAATACCTTCCTCAAAAGCATCCATCATTTCATCATTTGTTATTTCTGGCATTGTAGGAATATTAATTTGAGTACCCCATTGTTGTAAGAGATCCCTTCCCCATAAATTTATGGGTACATCAGCCACATAAGGTCTCAACTTCCCTGTTTGCCCTTCTGGTCCCACACAGTTAAGCCATCGTACACTTTGTTTTACATGTGATAATTTACCAATTCCTATAAAATGTGTAGGAACCCTTTGAAGTGGCCAGTTTGAATTCCAAGACTCATGTGAAAGGACAGTGACATCCGCTCCCGTGTCAAGCAATCCTTCTATTTCAATACCATTCACTCGTATTTTTAATTTTGGTCTCGTATCACTCACCATTGTTTGCCAATACACACATTTTCCACTATTTTCGACTGCTCCTGTTCTGTCTATTGGAACAACCTTGCCCTTGGTGTAAGGAAACAGCAGCAGTTGGGCAATTTTGTCCCCTGCATTAATTGTCATCTCTTTCCATATGGATGTCATAATTTTAATTTCTTCCTTGAAGTCTCCATCTATAATACCTGGATGAATAAAGAATCCTTGACAAGTTAACCCATTTTTTCCAAATATTAATCCTATTGTCCCTGATGGTAAAGGACCATAGATACCAGTGGTTAACATATAACAATCATCTGTTTTGGATAATGTTTTAGATTGATCTGTGGTCAAATCTAAAACTGTAGTACCTTCAGTAGCCTGTAAAAGATCAGCAATAGTTAATTTTGTTCTTCCTGCCTGTCTGTTTCCCTCTGGTTGGATGATGGACGACGGTTCACATTGTTTTGGGGGGCCTGAACCGGTAGGCCCCTCCCCTCGTTTCCCGGCAAGGGATTACCTCTGACATCCGTTTTAGCTCTACAATCCCGGGACCAGTGTTTACCTTTTCCACAACGAGTACAAAATCCTGGAGACCTTAACCTTCTATTGCCATTAGAAGCCATTCGTTCCCTTCTACAACCATGTTCTCCATTAAAAGCCGTTCGTTCCCTTCTATGACCCTCTTCTGCAGAGTCCAGGTACCTATCATTTCGAGTTCTGGAGGATTCAGCCTTACGATATCTTTGGAAATGACCAAGTTCACCATTTTTAAAACACTCGTTAAGACCCCTAGCAACTGCTTGTGCTATGACATTAGTCTGATGCTCTTGAAAACCAATATCAGCTGTTTCTCTTATCCATTCATCTACTGGGGCCCCTCGAGCTTTCAATGGTCTAATTGCCCTTTGACATTCAGCATTTGCATTTTCATATGCCAAGGCATTTATCAAGTCCTGTCTGGCATCAGGGTTATCTACATCTCTCTCCACAGCTGAAGTCAATCTCCCTAAAAAGTCTGAGAAGGTTTCCTGAGGACCTTGTATTATCTTGGTAAATGAAGTAAACCTTTTCCCAGCCTCAGCCACCATATCCCAGGCCCTCAGAGCTGCAACACGACATTATTCGATGACAACATCTTCAAATTGAGTCTGTAACCGTATGTCAGCATAAGGTCCCTCACCAAGCATTTGGTGGGTTGTGACATTTATTCCCCTTGCCATATTTTGCTGCTCTAATTTTGTGGCTTCATGTCTCCACCATGACAACCATTGTAATTGCTGGCTATCTTCTAGCACAGCTGATATCAGTCCCTTCCAATCTTGGGGAATGACTCTATTTTGTAAAGCCCAATTATTTAGCATCTGTTTAACGAATGATGAGTGCATTCCATAAGAGACAATAGACTCCTTAAATCTTTTTAAATCCAAAATGTCTATTGGACGCCATGTTAATTCCTGATTGAGCTGACCGTTATTATCAGGCCTAAATTGAAACATAACTGGAAAAGCTGATGGTGATTGTGCAGTACCATGCAGCTCCTCTGGGGGCGCACTTGGTTCCACATTAGCACCATTACCTACCTGGTTTTCTACTGGCACACGTGGCGGCTTTTCTACTGGTACATGCGGCGACTGTGGAGACCTAGCTAGAAAAGAACTTGCCATTTTCTCAGTTCCAGTCACCTGCCCTGCCAGAATTTTCTTAAGCTCCTCAATTTGCATTTCCATAATTTTTAATTGTGTAACAGACGTCTTCCTTATGACAAACCAATAAAATAAAAAAAAGTAAACAGCATAAAACATTCGGTCTGATTGAAAAACAGTGTAGAGGTCAGCAGTAAACATTGCCATATTGTCAACAACTGGCATCATAGTTTCAAAATCTGCAGTTTTCTCTATAGTTTTGAAAACAAAATTACCCATAATGCCTTACCACGTTGGGCGCCACCTGAAACCGAACTTTTAAATTATTTATTTATTTAACTCTTATTTATTACTAAATTCACTTATAACAAACACCAACAATTTCTTAACTATTAATCCTATAAATTCCTACAACCCCTTTAACCTATCCACTAAACCTATTGATAATCATAACAACTACTTTCATACCCTTTTAGAATGATACAGTCTCTGGGGTAGGTCCTCAGTCGTCAGGAAACCAGTCTCGGGGGTAGACTCTTTAATGCACTTAGCAGTCCTTTTTCTGGAATAGCTCAGATGCAGGTTCGTCAGGGTAAATTGGCTATCGAAGTCTCACTTTAAATAA
>CAJQZJ010034255.1:867665-907285 GCA_907164525.1 Lophiomys imhausi
TTTCACCTGACTTCATCCATAAGCTGATAAGCTAATTGCTCACAGCAAAGTTGATCTTCATGCCCCGAATTAAAAGACTGTATCAGAAACCTATATATTCACTAAATCTAACTTATATTAATCTATCAGCCCCTTCAATTTGGCTTCAAATTGCATGATTTGTTGTTTCTGATGGCTGAGTAGTATTCCATTGTGTGGATGTACCACAGGTTTTTTTTTTTTCTCTCATTTCAACCATTCCCCGGTTGAGAGACATCTGGGAAGTTTCCTCATCTAGGTTCATAGCAGCCTTTGGTGTTCTTTTTTTTTTAATTTACTTATTTTATTTTATTTACATGAGTTTTGCTTGCATATGTGTATCAGACGTGTGCTTGATGCCCACGGAGTTCAGAAGAAGGCACTGGATTCCATGGAACTAGAATTATGAATGATTGTGATCCACCATGAGCCTTCTCTGAACCAAACCCAGGTCTTCTTCAAGAGAAATAAATGCTCTCATCTGCTGAGCCTTCTTTCCATCTCCAAGTCCCCAGTGTTTAAGGAATTCTGTGATGAGGTCTTGGTGATTTTTGCCTGTCAACTTCATTGGGTGATACTTCTCCTCTCCAGTCTTCCGTGTGCCTTGTCCTGCCCACTTGGAGCCTTCTCTTTTGTTTCTTCTATTCAGAAAACTTTTTATTCTTCCTATCCAACTCCCACTCACTTAGATGTCTGTTTTACAGGGAAACATACTCATCTCAGCCATCTGTCTAGGTCAAGTCCCCCCCCCTTGGTTCTACCATGGGACCTTGTACATCTCCAACAGCAATGAGCAATGGATCTCATGACTTATCCTCCCTTGCTAGTGTAAGTTCCATGTGGACATGGACTGTTGATTTCATTGATTGGCACAAAGCCAGTAGTATCATCCAATCACTGATAAATGAAGACTGGATGGATGGATGGATGAATGAATGAGTGTGTGTATCTCATGACCCAAAACTTTCATGCCCCAAAACCTCATGTTTACAAGGCTGAGGCTGAGAAAACCCAATATCTAGAGACCTGATTCCCTCAATCAGCTAAGGAAATCATGTGCTAGGCATGACTAACATGTCCCTTACCTGTTGGCCCATGGCCACACAGTCTTCCTTTCCCTATCAGGAGTCATCTAAGGATTCACAAATGGGAAATGACATGGATGGCTCAGCAAACCAAACAGCCAAGTCATGCTCTCGTGACTCTTGCTATTTGCAGAGACCTGGGTGTCACAGCAATGCTGTCTTGATGTTTTCCATTTCTCTATAGAGTTTATCTTCCCAGAAAAGAGCTGGTGTCAAGACCTCATGTAGTACCAGCAGGAAGCCTAGGCTGGCTAGAATTAGAGTGTTCTGTCAATTATACACCAAGTCTCCAGAGCATCAGAAGCAAAGCCACTGTGGTCACTGTGGCCTCCTGGAGTTACATGAAGCACCTGCATTTGAGGAGATGGCCTGCCCAGGGCTGGTCTCTGGAGAACTCAGCCCCTGGCCCCTTTGGCATTGTGTGTTGACCTTGAATCTGGATGATGACAGGTAAATATTCCCGTCAGATCTTGTGTCTGAGGCTCTGTTCCCAGGGCTCCACTGCATCTTATAGAATTTGACACTGAAATTTGCATTCTTTGAAATTGGTAGCTTCCACCCGATTTCAGTGTCTGTGCCAGTTTCATTTCCATGGCTGTGATAAAGTATGCTGATAAAGAGCAACTTAGAGTAGAAAGTGTTTATTTTAGCTCACGGCTCCAAGGACACAGCCCATTGCAGCGGGGAAGTCAAGACAGCAGGAACTCAAAACTGCGCTCGCATGGCATCCGGGCATCCGCAGTCCAGAACAGAGAGAAACAAACACACTCATGCACGCTGGCTGCTGTGTTAGCGTTTGCTACGCCTACACAATTCAGGGATGGGTCCTCCCACATCCGTTAACACAGTGAAGACAGTCCTTGGCACGCATGCCCACAGTCCACCATGATCTAGACAACCCCTCACTGAGATTCTCTCCCCAGGGGAGTCTGGATTGTGTCATGTTGACAATTAAAACTGACCGTCAAACTCTCCCTTTCCATATGTGAGAATGAAGGGATGGAGGAAGGGCATCAAGGTTGAGAGCTTGGCGAGCCAGTCTCTAAACTTTCTGATGTCACAGATTGAGGACTGTGTGGCGGTCCTGACAATTGGCCCTCCACCACCAGCAAGGCAAGTCCAGGTCCGTCTTCTTCCACTCTTCATTCTTACTGCCACCTTCTTCAACTTCCTATTCACCCTCCATAGATGCAAATGCGCTCCGTCTCATGGGAGAACTTAGCAGAAAATGTTATTTGGAGAACATTGGTGCTTTTCCACCCAAGTGAAATGCACCACATACCTCACTTGAGAACACTGTGGAAACCAAAGGAACAGACAGGTGCGTTTTCTGAATCTGAGTTCTATTTTGATGGAACCAAAAGGAGAAGATTGTGGGAAAAAAAACTTGCTATGGGGCTAAATTATGTGGAACAATCTGGAATCAAAATGCACATGATGCAATCCCCCTGCTTTGTGGGCTTTCTTCATTTTCAGTCAAGCTCCTTCCAATGCCCTTGAGCACTGAAGAAACAAGTCTTCCAAATCAGGAGTGAAAGCACACTGCAGGGAGAATTATAAATGTCTTTGTTTACCAATAATTGAACTTGGTCTCCCTTGTAGGAATAGGAATTTTCAAGTAAGTAAAATATTTGGATAACTTGGACATTCTGTGGCCAAACCCTTTATAATAGAGGGGAGAGCCCGGCCATCTGCAGGGAGCACAGCCTGCATAGAGTACAGGCTGAGTGAAACAATGTATTTGAAGCAGAGGATCCTAGCTAAGTACTGGGTATAGAAAATCAATTTGTAACTTTAGCAACCAATACATCAGATCCTTATAGAGGTTGAAGAGCTCGGCTTTTCTATTTCCTCCATAAAATCCCTCTCATGTTCCGGAACGAGGTTTCCCCAAATCTAATATCTCTTGCTCCTGAAACAGCCCCTTTGCAATGATGGTTTGTTCTGATCTACTGCGTTTTCTGGCAGGGATGAGATTAGGATCAGGGAGCAACGGTTGCTAAGAATGAATGGCAGCTGTTCTCTGGGCAACTCTGAGAAAGTTTTCAAAACCAGATAAGAATTTAATACAGGATGTTTTTTTTTTTCAGCCTAATCAAATTTAGATGTCTTGGCACTGGCTGGAATTTTGTGCTGTGGATTGTAACCTGCAGGTGTCTTATAAATGAGGGGAGTATTCCTAAAATATGTAAGACTTTGGGGTTTTGTTTATTTCTATTGATAATTCCAAGTTTCTTATCAGAGAACTGCTATTATCTATTAAAAACAAAACAAAACAAACAAAATCACTGTATTTATTCTCATTATCCATAGGAAAGAAAGCTGGCAAGAGAGCTAAGTGATTTTTCTGCTGCACACAGCTTTGCGGAAGGATGACTGGTAGTCATCAGCTAGCATCCTCCACAAAGACACACACACATATGTAATTTAAAATAAAATAAATCTTAAAAAATAACTGGGGCCTAAACATTGCCAGAGGGTCATTTCCACCTATGCTACCAAGTCTTAAAGCCTGCTCAGATGCAAGAGGAGGAAACAGGGTACACCTTGTAAGGGGGTAGAAAGACATGCACAGCCACCTTATCCTGCCCCAAGTGGGCTGGAGAGAAAACATCCAGACTGAGAACTGGATGCTATCCCCAGGTAACCATAAACAGCATCACAAGAGCCTCCCTGCAATGAAGTCCCCAGACAGATGGCTTCCCCTCTCCCTCTGTTTTCACCGTGATTATTGGAAACTACTCCTCCATTTGGCAGGAAAATCCAGAGATAGACCTCAAAATTACATTTATAGAAAGCACCTCTGTGCTTGATTGCCCCGTGTTCTTTTTCCTTTGGGGTGAAAAACCTGCACAGGTCCTTTCTTGTCTTTCTTTCAATCTCACTTCTTTAATTGCATTAAGGATGCTCACGAAGTCAACTGAAAAGGAAAATTCAATACTTTTATGTACATGTGGAGTATTCGGGCTGAGACTGCCTTTCCACTGCTCCCTAGTGGGACAGTAGCCTTAACTTCAAGTCAGTTTCCCATTGTGGATACTAAGAGAAAGAAACAATCCTGTAATTTGTAGCTTTCCCACCCAGAATTGGAAAACCTGATACATTATTGCTCTATCAACTAGTTGCCAAACCAAAGATGTACTGTGAGGGCTTGAGCTGGGAACTATGTTTGGTACTTCCTTACCCCCTTCTTTGACACAGTTCCATTATTTGTGACAATACCAGCAGCTATGAGTGATTGGCAATCTTTTCTCCTAGTGCCAGCATAAGTCTCAGACTATCAAGAAACATGTCAGACATGATTCCTGAAATAGAGGACCAGCCCAGATTATACTCTGCATTATAATATCATTGGTCCTTACATCAGAGAACTCCAGACACTTGGCTCCACCATGTTGTCCTGAACACATGTTGGACCTTGAGGCCCAGCACAGCCACAAATTAATCATATGTCAAAAAGATACATATCTCTATGGTAACCTCCTAATAGTTTAAGGGTTTCTAGATTATTATATTCTTGACCAAAAGAAAGAAAGGAAGAGAGAGAGAGAGAGAGAGAGAGAGAGAGGTGGAAGGAGGGTGGGAGGAGAAAAAAATGGAGAAAGTAACTTTTAACCCAAATCATGAATGTCCATTGTTCTTAGGAAATACACTATTGGCTCATGGCTCAATGGGTAAAGAACCTGCCTCGCAAGCACAAGGACCTGAATATGAATTCCCAAGACCCACATGAAGACAGGCATTGTAGTACACAGGTAATCCCAGCACTTCTATAGTGAGATGAGAGGTGGAGCAGGAAACTTCCCAGAAGCCAGAGTGCCAGCCATCTTGGTATGTGCAATGATGAACAACTAAGAGATGCTATCTCAAACAAGATGGAAGGCAAGGACTGACACCTGTGATTATTCTCCAGCCTCCACACATGTCCCATGACACATGCATACCCATACTCATAGCTACAGAGAGAGAGAGAGAGAGAGAGACAAACTCAGAGACAGAGAGTCAGAGAGACATAGACAGAAACAGAGACAGAGAGACAAGGAGATAGAGAGACAGAGAGAGAGAGAAGAAAGTGCATCAGAATGAACCACCTCTGAAATGGGAATACAACGAGAATGTAATGTCGAAGCAAAACATGTCACTTGGCTTGCAACATGCACAGGAACTCATGTCAGAAGCACATTACCGAAGGAACAAACCACACATTGATCAAGACACACATGCCTGTCTGCTTGTTTAGATTCCACAATGGGCAATCAAACTTGGATGTGGTTCATCACTGGTAAATTCTGCAATGATCCCTAGAATCACTACAATGTAGTGAACCTAAGAGGCTTTGACCCCCAACGGGGGTGATTTGCATAGTGTGTAATGGTGACAGCCTCAGAGGTAATATGGAAATAATGCTGCATTGACATTTACATAGCAGCCAGCCTGCAGAGCCCAGCACTAAGTCAAGCGCACACTCTTATCATAGCCATGAGATAACTCACCCTCGCCAGCTCCCTCTGTGTTCTCTGTGGTGTTTGCTCCCTGGGATAACAGTCAATATTTAAAGAGTGATCTACCGGCTTATCTGTGCTAACTCACTAGATTCTTGCAACACCATATTACAGACAGGGCTTAAACCTGTTAAGTAGATTTTCCAGTCAGACTTACCTGCTAGTGGGGGATGTAACACTCAGGCTCCAAGGTGGTGCCCAGTATCTGAGGGTCCTGGTTCCCACAACCTCCCATTGTTCCATCACACACTATGTGAAGGGAGGAATGTGGCAGAGATGTGAGTGAAGAGATCTGTTCAACAAGCCTGTGTAGGCAAGCTGCCTTGGGAGCCTATCTCGAGGCCCCATGAGCCCTTAGGTGACTGCAGCCTAGGCTCACATCTTTACTGTATGTTCCTGAGAGACTCTGGAGACACCACATTGAAAGTTGTTGTTCTGGGGCAATTTGTTACCCATCAGTAACCCATCAACACAGACCAGCTTGAGTGAACTGGTGTCTACACATAATAATGGCTTGCTGCATTAGCTGCCCTACGCTTATCTTTAGTTTATCTGTTTTGTTTTCTTTTGTTTTGTTTTTCAGTCATTCGTAACCCCCTTGGACATACTCTTTCATTGTCAGAAGGAAGAAAATGGATCGTGGTGGGGGTAGGATGGTAACTGTTGATTCTTCCTTTGCCCCACTAAGGTTGGGCATCTGATGTTGTTTCAGCCCAGAGGAGCTTGTGAGCTACCTTGATAGATAATAATGCCAGCAATGAAAAGGGACCAACACCCAAGTTGTAGAGAAGCAGACTGAAGAGAGAAACAGACTAGTGTATCCATGCCAGCAGGAGCAGTCTGGGGTTGGGGAAATGTATCACCTGGATACTGAACACTGAATGAAATCTAAGAGGTACCAGCAAGAGAGCATGGAGAGACAGTAATAGTGGTGAGGCCTGTCAATGGAGTCAGCAGAAACAGAAGCAATACTCAGAGCAAAGAGTGTACTGGCAAAGTGGCATGACTGAGCAGAGACCAGTCTTTCTGGGGCATCAGGTTCCTGGAGCACATCAAGGAAGCAAGAGACTTGTTGCTGTGCCCAGCTCCATTGGCTATAGAACCAGTGGCTCGCCCTGCCATGTGCCTGCTACTTCACATCCTACCACGTCTGATGATGGTCCCTTGGCTTTCTAGACTCCAGTTAATATAGTTTACATAGTTATATAGTTAACGTTTCCTCAACTATAAGCTCACTTCCTCACAAGGCTGTGTTGAGGAACTTCTGCTCATTGACTAACGTGTTCTGAGCACCAACTTCACTGGCACAGGTCTGTACTCTTAGGATGTATCTGTCAATAAAAGCATCTGTGGTAGGTTTAGTGTTAGCATATAATAACATGGGGATGGCAAAAGCCTGGACTTTAAAATAAAAGACTTACTTCCGAAGTGGCATGTCCTTGGGAACTCGCCAAGGACCAGGACCTCTTTGATCTTAGGGCTAGGGGCAGGACATGCCCCCTGAGGTGCCCACCCTTCCTGAGGTCTGCTGTCATTTCACAACTCTCTGAATGACATGCCCTGAGGCACCTGCCCACATCCACAGACCACCTGTGAATTGACGCCCCTCTGCAAAAATCCTTTTTGAAAAAGACTGAGCCTAGGGGCATAACTTGAAAAGCGCACAAAAGCTTCTGCTGACAGGTGAAGATATTTAAGGCAGGATTCACGCGGACAAAGGACTGGCTCTCTCTCCTGTTCCTGACTCACTCAACAATATTTTCCTCGACCTGCAGAAAAACACGCATCACAATCTCATTGAGAAGTTTCACCCTCTGGTGTTCACCCGTTTTTGAGTCTGGAGAGAAGATGGACTCTCCCTGAGATTCTGGAATGATTAGGCAGGGAGCTCCTGGACTTTCCCCCGCATTTGCAGGCCATAAGCATCTGAATAGGTGAGCTGCCTGGGAAACTTTCATATGTTAATTGGTCTTAAGAGCAGGGAGGCGATGAAAGAAAGACTTTAAGAGACTTTAAAACTGTAAAATTGTATGAAGACCAGCCATCCATCAGGACCCACACTCAGAGAAAAATATCCTTTGAGAAACCTTAGGTTAATGTTAAATGCTTATATTGTAGGTACTAAGAAGTTTTAAGTGCTAGGTTTCAGAGTTAGAGTTTGGGTTTAGGATTTAGGAATTTTATAGACAATTGTTAGGTAATTGTTAAGTATTAATAAATATATGTGTGGTAAATAAAAATTTACTGTTACAAGAATCCCAAAATGTGGGCTGGAAAGATGGCTCTGTCAGTGAAGTGCCTGTCCCAAAGGCACAAAGAGTTGCATTTATAACCCCAGAGATCATATTAAAGGAGAAAAAAAAAAAAAAAAAAGTCCAGCACAGCAATGTAACTCAAGCACAGGAAATCAGAGGCAAGTGGATCTTCAGAGCTCACTAGCCAGCCAGTTATCCAGTTTAGTCAATCAGTAAATTCTGGGTTCAGTGAGGTCCCTGTCCCAAAAAAATAAAGTTAAGAATAATGGTGGAAGATACTTGATGTGGACCTTTGATCTCCACACACATGTGTTTGCACATGTACACACACACACACACTTTGTAAACATACCAACACACCTCTGGAATGCTCATAAATATGCTATATAATACACACAAACACAGATCAGTGCCTGGAACCAAGTTACGAGTATTTAACATGTTCAATGAACTTTACCTATTCTTAGAATTAAGTTGAGATTGAGGGTGTACAGCAAAAGAATGTTCATAATAACACCTTTTCTAAATGAGTTAAATTGTCTTTTTGTCACTTGAGATACTCAATATGAAGAACCAATTAAATCATCATTATTTTGCATAAAAATGCTCATCTTGGCATTGTTTATATTAGCAACAACATATCAACTACCTAATGTCCATCAAGTAACAGATTAATTAAAAACTGCAGCATAGCCTTGCAGTAGAATGTTGCTTATCATAAAGAAAGAAATTAAATACTGATGCCTGCTAAGGAGTAGATGAACCTTGAAAACATAATGCTAAGTGAAAGGGGAAGCAGGTCCTTCCCCCTGCAATTAAAAAAAAAGCAAACTTTGTGTGATTATTTTTATTGGAAATGCCTTGAATAAGCCACTTCACACAAACAAAAGTAGTCTTGCACTGCGAAGAGCTGAGATAAGGGGCTTTAGTGAGAACAATGAGATGGCTGTAAATGAGCATAGAATTTTCATTATTTTATCTATGAATAGTAAAGCGTAGGGAGTGGTCAAAATGTTCAAAAATTGATAGTGGGCCAATGAAACAGCTCAGTAGGGATGGATGCTAGTAACCAAAGCTAATGACCTGAGCTCCACCCCTGGAACCCACGTAGTAGAAGGAAATAACCATCTCCAACAAGTTGTTTTCATTTCCACATACATTCTATGGCATGTATACACACACACACTCACACAAACATAATTGATAGAGATGAATAAACCCCATATCTATGAATAAGCTAAAAAAAACATTGACTTGAGCATTTCAGGGCTAGGTGCAACATTCTGAGGTACACTCACTATATCTCAAAGCAGACCACAAGAGAACAAACTACCTCCTGAGAGAGCAGAGCCTAAACAAAATCTGAGCAATGAGTCACACAGAGGACAGTGAATGTATAGAAGCCAGCACAGACTGGAACGGGTCCTTTAGAAGCCTTCCTACCTGAGACACAACACTTCAGCATATTGCTGTCTTGTTTTTACTCAGACAACAACCTCATGCCCTAACCATGAATGAGACTCCTAGCTCTACCACCATCTCATTGCATAGCTCTGTCCCAAGAAGAACATACCAGAGGGCCTCTGCCAAGTTTCAAAACTCAACTCTTGAAGCAATATCACTTTTGAGAATAAAGCATCCCTATTCTATCATGACACAGAGAACATGTGTGTCTGAGAAGCTGAGAGCCCACACTGGGACAATGATGATTATAATGGATTAGAATCAGTAAGGACTCTTCAAGAGCATGCAGATTAGCCTGGCACCTAGCAGCACATAGTTCTGGGCAACCATTGAGAGGGAACTCTGAAGGCCCAGGAATCTGAAAAGAGGTTCGAGATAGGTGGAACCCAAAATGAGGCCTTCAGATGGTGTCCTGTGAATGGACGAGACTGAAAACCTGCTGAAACCTCAGAAAATGTCAATTGCTACGAGAAGCCCACAACACCCTGGGGAAGACCATGAGACCACACCTACATAAACTAGAGAGCTCCACATGGATCTCTCTCTTTTGGCCCCACAGACAGAGGAGACAGAAGCACACTCAGGAGAAGTGTGAAGCAAGGTGTGCCATTTTCCAGCCTTTAGGCGGCAACAGCCTGAGGTGAGTCAATGGTGAGAAACCTTGGCAAGGAAACTGAGGATTGCCAAGAAAACTGAGAGGCTGAGGCTGAGAAAGAGACTTTTGCCTCAAGCCAGCCTAAGAAGGCTGACAGAAAAGGCATGGCATAGAACCTTCTGAGAGAAAGTTCTTGAAAACTGTACACTAAATATGTCCATCCAGGGGTTCAAGAGTGCCAGCAGAATGAGTAAGGCAGGCAGAGTTCGGAGACTGCAGTGATGAAGAGGAGGCCGTTGGGCACACATGGACCGAGGAGGCCTTGGAAGTAAGTCTTGGCTGACTGAGGAAGCCGACCCCAACTTTAGCAGTTAAAACAGGCTGACCTCATAAGCCAGCCACAAGTTAGCTGTTGAAATAACCTGACCACATGAACCTACAACGCTAGGCCCAGAGGAAGCTGATCCAAGCTGAAGGTAGGACTGCCTGCCATGACTGCCAGAGCCAGACTGCTGACCAAGATGACCACATGGACCTGATAGAGAATTTTAATATCCTTTCAAGAACATTAAAATAGGATTGGTCAGGTGTTCTTAGGTATTAAGTGTTTATAGGTACTAGATTATAGGTAGTAGGCATTGTAGGTTATAGGGTTTGTTAAGTATTAATAAATATAGGTGTTTTAAATGAAAAATTTCGGTTACAGGATGAAGTAGAGGAGGTCATTCCTATAGATAACTCTGTGTAGAGGCAGGGACACCCTTAGTGGATTCAGATGGATTTAACTCAGCAATATACTTTGTAATAAGAACTTTTATCTGAGAAAGTTGAACATGGATGTGTTCTCTGAAATCCACCCTTCCTTTCTCCCTCCCTCCATTCTTCCTTCCCTCCTAGCCTCTCCTTCTCACTCTCACTCCCTCCTTCCTCTTTTCTCTCTACCTTATTTCTTTCCTTTATTCTCTACTAATAAAAACAGTCAACACTATTCACTCTGTCCCTCCAAATTGCTTCAACTGTTAAGGGGCAGGGAATTAGCCAAAAGTTGAAAAAACTTACCCAAGCCTAGGATGGTGACTCTTAGTACTTGGAGGGAAGGAAACAAGAGGATTGCCATGAATTTGAGGCCAGTCTAAGGTATAGAGCAAGGTCTTATGTCAAAAAAACAAAAAACAAACAGATAAAGGAAAGAGAAGAGGTGGTCAAGAGCATACTGCAAAAAGTTAGAAAGTTTTCCAGCCTGTGATGGGACCCTTGGGAGTTTTGTCCCAAGTCCAGGTTGAACTTTCCACTCTGCACTGAAGCATCTACTAGACAAAGACAGGCATGTGACCTGGAAGTGGAAATGTCACACACAGGAATGAAGTGACATTCCTGCCTATGGCACCTTGAACTCATTGACAGCATTATCAGGAGGAAACAGTAGAGCATGGGTCACTAGGGTCTCGTGGGGAGCTGCCTGGCTACTGACTCAACTTCCTCAGCTTTGCTTATCAGAAAGCAGTAAGTGGAGCTCACAGAGGAGAAGGTGGTCACTAAGATAGTGGGTATGCTGAGGGCCCAACAGTTTCACTGCAAATGGCCCTTCCACCTCACCAGGTACTGATGTGTCTTCCTGGGCTGAGAGCTGCATGATGTCCCTCCCCTACCCCTGTCAGGACAGTGAGTGCACGTCTATTCCAGGCCACCCAAAGAGAGTCTCACTCTTGTATGCTACTAAATCCCAGGGAGGACATGGCCCAGTCAAAAGGACCTCCCGAGGAATCACCAGGCTCAGTACCAGCTGTGCAGAGAAGGAACCCAAGGATCAGTCATGGATGCTGTCCACATCAGTGTCAGGCCCAACCACTAGTTCCCAGATGGGTGGCCATCCTCCGGAAGCAGTACCAGCTAACAGACTGAAGGATTCCATGCACAGGACTTTCTACCATAGCCCACTGACATTTTATTAAAAACATGGCTCATTTACAGACAAGGACATAGAGACTCAAGGGGGGCAAGAAACTCCTCAGCATCTCCTAGCCCTTAGGGTATGTCCTTGGGCAGCTAGGCCTCATCTTGTGAGTGGATGATAGCTCAGGCCCTTCCTGCAGGTCCACAGATCATAGGGTATGCATGGGGCTTAGGTTCACCTCTAACCATAATGGCCCTGGGAGAGTTTTACTTACCCACTAGCTTCTTTTTCATTCCTTTTAAAATTTCTTTGTTTATGGTGGCAGGTCTGACTACATTGTACAGGCTGGCCCTGAACTTGCAATCTTCCTACCTCAGTCTCCTTGGTGCTTGAGGTCATTGGAACATTTAGTGACCTTTCAACAGCTGCTCAAACAGACTTTTCCTCCGACAAAGAAAGACTCAAAATGATCTCTGTCTTCCATGACAAGGGAATGTGTATTAGAGAGGCTTGTCAGGGAAAACAAACAAACAAGCAAACAAACAAAGCCATATGAAGTGGACTCTATTTTTTTTATTTACCTTAATTTGTTTCTGTTTACCTTTACTTCCCTTTTGTTCCTGAGAGCTGCCTTTATTCCTGTGGACTGCCAGCAGGTCCCCGCACCCTTCCGTTTGAATCTGGACCATTCCCAGTATGATTCCAACAATTTTGTTAGAATTCAATTTTTTATTTTAAAAAGTTGGTTTGTGTATGTGTGTGTGCGCATGTGCATACTTGTGTGCATGAATGTGAGTGTGAGTGTGTGTGTGTAAGAAGAAGAAGAAGAAGAAGAAGAAGAAGAGAGAGAGAGATGAGTGCAGGTACCTGAGGAGGACAGAAGAGAGAATCAGAGTTGAGAACTAAATTCAGGTCCTCTGCAAGAGCAACACGCACTCTTAACTGCTATCTATCTCCCCAACCCCAAACACCTTAAAGGTTATACACATACACTTGTGTACACACACACACACACACACACACACACACACACACACACACACTTTGTGTTTGTGTATTTATGTGAGTGCAGACATATATGTGTGTATGGAGCACAACCTCAGGGTTAGTCCTCAGCTTATACTTTGTCGGAGGCAAGATTTCTTTTTGTTCCCTGCAGCACACACCAGCCTTCTCACCGCTGAGCTTACAGGGATTTTCCTGTCTCTGCCTTCCCTATCACCACAGGAGTGTGTGACTGAGTCCAGCTGAACGTGGGTGCTGGCTACTCACACTCAGTCCTCACGCTCGAGTGGCAAGTGCTTTTCCTACTGAGCTTCTTCCTTGATCATACATGTTCTTTTTTATTAAGTCAGACTCAGTTTCTGCTGCTTGCAAAGAGTCCAGATATATTGTATATCAAATGTTTAAATATAATTCATTTTTTTACACTTGCCCAGAATCCATTTAAGTACAAAAATAGATAACACAAGTCTCCTAGTTTTTATGTGAAAAAAAAAAAAAGACAAAGGGCAGGAAACCACAAGAGCCTTGTTAGATTTGCTTTGTTTTATTATTTTTTAATGTAAGGAGGGTATTGAGGATAATGGTACAATTCTCCATCTGTCCATGATACTAATATTTTTGTCATGAACACCCCTATGGCTAACATATTCTGTCTAGAAACAAATAAGTAGTCTGACAGCAAGCTTCTTTTGTCTTCTTACACTCTACTTTTTTCATACATTTAAAACAAGACAAAAATATTTAATTTTCTTATGTCCAAAATTGGACAAATACTCTGTGGGAGGTTTGGTATTTCTTAGAGGACCAAGACAGAATGTGTCTCAGGAGAACCAACCCCATAGACCAGAGAGGCCTCCAATGAGGAGCCTGACTGGTGGTCCCATGACATTATCACAGCAGAGGCTGGGACAATGTCCTCCTACCTAGACATGCTTCTCTCTTCCCTCAAATAAGTAGGCGGTTTGTAAGTGGTCTTTCATGAGCAGACACCATCCCTGTAGTCAGGATCTGGAATGTTTCTCCACAGGGTAAAGACTCAGTCCAGAAAAGTGGTGCCATTGGAGATGCTGGAAACATTGGGACAAGTGGTTTTATGGGAGGTTTCTTAAGTCACCCGAGTACACCATTGAAGGGAATGGGGTCCCTGCGTCTTTCTCTCCTCTGTGTTCCTGCTGGACATGCTCTGTGAATGTTTTTTTGTTGTGTTTTGTTTTAACTCTTCTATGCGATCCCACCATGGTGTGCTGCCACACCTCAGGCCTAAAGTGAGAGGCTAGCTGATCACAGAATGAAATCTCCAAAACTGTGAGCCAACCAAAATGCTTGCTCTTTGTGAGGATACTGAACTCCAGGATTCTGTGATGGTGCAAGAAAGCTGACTGACACAGCCACATGAGGCAAACATACAAAAACCACAGCATCCCTGGATTCTCCCTGCGCAACCAGCCAGCTCCTAACACAGACTAGGACTGGGTCCAACACCCAAATGCCACTGAGATACGAGCATGTGTGTGGACTTCTACAATCAAAAAGAATTGGGCCTCCATACCCACCGCTTCTATTTCCTAAGGAAAGTTTCTGCATGATGGCGGCCAGGAGAGGGGATTTGTCTGCACATCGTGGAGGAGAAAATACCAGTGCCAAGTGGCACTGACTTCTCCTGAGTACATCACTTATGGCAGCGATACACTTTCAGCCCTCCAAAATCTTCTTCACGTGGAAAAGTGTGCCAACTGTGAGGTGGCAAGAACCGTACTTACTACTAATCAGAAGTCAAATGAATGAAAGTAGCACTTTTCAAATCAACATTTTTTTTAATTATTTGTTTTGTTCTGGAGTGGAGGGTGTGTATATGCGTGTGTGTGGCACGTGAACGATAGCATGTGCATGGAAATCAAAGGACTACTTGCAGAAGTCAGGTCTCTCTCTCTACCACGTGGGTTCCAGGGATCAAAGCCACGTCAACAGACTTTATCCACTGAGCCATCTTGCTGGCTCAGCAGTTCACAATTAAAAAACCCCCAAACCTCAACACTTTTCTGCTCTAACATATGTTACCTAAATTAAGTGTGGGATCCCTTCTAGACACTTGCAGCTTTGACTTTGTGAAGTAACAGAATGGCACCCGAATTCAAAGGGAAAAAGGTGGTGTCTTTCAGGCCATGCTCTGTTGCTCTGTGGGCGTGGCCTATCTACTCTCCGAACCCAGGCTCTTCTACACAACTTCTCCTGCAACCTTTTCTTTGTTAATAGCACTTTGCACCGGAAAAGGGCTTTCCAGCACACCAAATATAATTAAGTGTGTTTTTCCAACATATAATGTTGCAATAAAGAGGCGAGTCGTAGAACCATTTTCCCCAAACCATTTAGCAGCCTCCAGGGAGGCATGGTTTCTTTTCAAAGTAAACTGTATTTCAATTCATAGGATGGTTTTATTACCCAAGTTGGAATAAGTAATTGACAGATTTGGAGCTGATTCTCCCATTGTCTAATAACAATCAGCTAATAAAATGCTCCTTAGTAAAAGGAGAGCCTGAGAGGGAAAGTTCAGGTAAGGTTTCAGGCCGTCTCTGAAACTTAAGATATGATCGCTACATTTCAGTTGCTCTTATAATGTGATGCACATTCCAGCTCGCCAGTAAACAGCAATGTTTGCCCAGTGAAACAGAACATGGTGATATTTTTGCACTGCTTTGTAGATAGATTCTAGAGCACAGTCCCCCAAGGGGCAGAGTAAGGCACACTGTAATTCTAACACAGCCTGTTTCTTTAATGTTGAATTTATAAGTGATGGATCTTTTTTTTTCTCTGTCTTTGAGTTCTCAGCTTTGTCTCGGTAATTTCCTTCTAACCATCACCTAGCAGAAGCATCCAGTAGCACTCTGGGGTGAAGGGCACCACCGAGGAGGACAGACCCTGAGTCTCCACTACTCTGCAGTTCCACATCGTGCTGGACATGGGTCCCAGGGCTCCACACGTGCTGGGCAAGAGCTTGACTGGCTGTGGAGCGCAGCCAATGACCCTGTTCTAAGGAGGCAGACAACACAAATAACGAAAGAAGATATGAACCCGAAAATGTAACCATCGCTGTGAACCCGAAGCAGTCAGTGAGGCTCAGATTCAGTTTCACAGTTGGGTTCCCTCAGGCAGGGATCAGGGCAGCTAAGCAGACCCACGGAGGGGCCCTTTGTGCTGAGAAAGCCGCCATTGGAATGGTGCTCACATCTTCCTAGGAGAACGCCGCTTGTCCCTGCTGCCTCAGGAGGCACACATACTCTCCTCATTCAGGTTGAACTGATAGCCACTCTCATTTTTTTATTTTCCATCTTGTTTTTCTCCTTGGTATCTGCCTTTCCTGAACTTTACCTTTGTGGACTTCAGCGACTGTGTCTTAGTACTTGGGCACAAATAAGTTGTAGCTGCAGAAACTGGCCCTGCCTTTCAACACTATAGTCATCACACACTGGTTTATCAGAAATGGAAAATCCTGACCAGAACAAATAAATAAACCTGTACAAACTATGTTTGTGTGCTTCTTATAAAGACATGTTATTTGCTACAGGTAAAGATATATAGACAAATGGACAATTTATCTGAGATAGCCATCCCTCTCTTTGCTTTCCTAGAGGTGTGAGTCCTACCAAGAGCCCACAAGCTTGATCCTGTTTAAAGCACTGGCTTCTTAATGCCAGATGGTAAATGGGTCAATGCCACTGTGTGTGTGTGTGTGTGTGTGTGTGTGTGTGTGTATGCATATGTGTGTATAGACGTGTGTATGTATGTATAGATGTATATGTGTGTGTTTGTGTATATATGCATGTGTGTATGTGTGTATAGATGTGTTTATGTGTGTTTGTGTATATATGCATGTATGTATGTGTGTATAGAGATGTGTGTTTGTGTGTATATGTGTATGTGTGTATGTATGTATGTATGTATGTATGTATGTATGTATGTGTGTGTTCATGTTCATGTGTGGTGTGTGGGCATGTGTGTATGCATGCACACATATATGGAAACCAGAGGTCAATGCCAGTTTCTCCTTCCCTTACTCTTCACTTTGTATGTTGGATGTAGGATGTTTCATTGAGACTGGAACTCAACGATTTGGGAAGAACCACTGGCCGGCAAGCCCCAGGGATCCTGCTGTTGGAGACTTTACCTCTCCGGCACTGGAATTACAGGCTCAAGCTGTGTGCATGGTGTTTTAGAAGGGTGCTGGGGATCAGAACTCTGGTCTCATGTTTGTCAGATACTTTACTCACTGAATTTCCTCTCAACCCTGTCAATTTCACTGTGTCAAGATAAGTCCTGCCTTCACTGATAAATTTCTACCCAGTTCCACAGATTCTGTCTCCCTTGATTTCTTTTTTTGAAGATATCACTGGCCAGTAAAATGGTCAGAGGTGAAGGCACTTGCCACCAAGCCTGACAACTTGAGTTGGATTCCCAAGACCCACATGATGGAAGGAAAGAATTTGATTCCTGAATGTCGTCCTCTGACCTCCACACATGCACTGTGGCATATGTTTCAAAAAACACAAAATAAATAAAAATTAATACCCGGCCCTGATGGTACACACCTTTAATCCCAACACTTGGGAGGCAAAGGCAAGTGGATCTCTGTGAGTTTGAGGCCAGCCTGGTCTATAAAGCAAGGACAGCCAGGGCTCTGTCACACAGAGAAATGCTGTCGTGAAAAAAATTAATTTAAAAAGATTTTCAATGATATGTTACTTTGAGCAGCTGGAGAAGTACTAGTAACCATAGCAAAAAAAAAAAAAAAAAAAAAAAAACATTTCTCTCACAGTCAGGAGTAGTATACAAGTGTCTAGAAACTAAAGTATACTAAGATTGTTTTCATTCAAAATTACATAAAATACCCCATGAGGAGAACCACAATTGCTCACTGGAATGATATCAGCCCTGGTGTGGCACATCTTGTGAAACTGGTGAGCTGCAGACATCTGGGATGTTATAGCCGGGGCATGCAGGAAGCAAGTAGGCACTGAACAGGTCAGAGACTTTCCTACAACATGTGCAGCCACAGCTTCCTTCCTCCACTACCACGATACTGCCCACTCTGACCCCCAGAGCTTCAAAGAGAAAAATGAAATAAAAGGACTAAGAAATGAGCCTCCAAGAGCACAGACAGCAGAACCAGCAAAAGGTTCAACACGTGGAGAAATCCCTATCTGCACAATTAAAGCAAACAAACCTTTAAAAGCTCTAGCTACAAGCTACCAGAGTCTGTCAGGTTTTCCTTGACTTCTGTGGTTGGAAATGAGGTAGGATGGAGACTGACACTCAGAAGAGTCCTCTAATGGGTAAGGCTTAGCAGGACTTCCACACCAATGGGCCTGGGAAGTCTCTGAGAAGGGAAGACAATACCCTACATGCACAAGTTCTGGCCTTCAAGAGCACCTGCACCCATGTGCACATACACACATACACATACAGTCTTTTTAATCTAAAATAATAGTTTAAAACACTAACCAGCCATACCTTCCTTTAACGAATAAATGATATCAGCAAGCTTATGGGATATAGGATAAATATACAAAGTACATGGGGTGTATAAGCAACAAATAAGTTAGAATCTAGAAATAAAGGTGGAATATAATTTATAACTTCTCAAAAAGTAATTATACTTTGGCATAAATCTAACAAAATGTGTATACAATTTTATGTGGTAAAACACCAAAATTCCAGTGATAGAGGTATATATAATATCCATGGCTTGAAACTCTGTCTTTCTTTTGTTTGTTTGGTTGGTTGGCATTTCTTCCTTTGTTTGTTTGTGACATGCTCTTTATAAGTGAGCTACATTCCAAGCCTTGGCAATCTTTACATAGTGAAGATGTCAATTCTTCTCAAATTAATATATAGAGTTAACTGGTGTCTATTCAAACCTCAGTAAAGTTTTGACAAATACAGACAAAATTTCTGTGAAACTTATATTGGTAGACAAAGATGAAACTGCAACTTGGTTATCAATTATATTTATTAATAAATATAAACTGTTATGTTAGCCCAGTATAGCAGCTAGTAGACTGGTGGGAGGTGGGCAGGCCTGGCTCACCTTAACTGGCAGCCTGACCAGGGATAAAGCCCTGGACCAAGGGTGGGCTTCACCACCTGCAACCTAACTCTGTTAACGAATATATTGATTAATAACTATGTTATTATATTAGGCCGGCAGAGCAGCCGGTGGCCTGACAGGAGATCAGCAGTCCTGATTTGCCTTAGAGGCCTGTAGGCCTGGCAGGGCAGCTGGTGGGGCAGCTGCTGGATATTTATTAATAACTTTAAATTGTTATACTAGGCCAGTGGAACAGCTGGTGGTGGCCTGGCAGGGTAATCACTGGGGCCTGCCATGAGGTCTGTGGTCAGAAGCCTGTAGGCCTGTAGGCCTTTCAACCTGAAACATGCAGGGGTCTTTTCCCCAATAATTAAATACACCTTTTGTATTTAAGACCTTTTGATGCTTCAATGCTTAGCCCTTAGCTGGGCAGACTCTCAACTAGCTCACCTAAATCAATCCCAGACCATCTAATCCCAATCAGCCATGTGGCTTGCTGTACATTCCAGAGCTCTCAGATAAATCTGTCTGCTTCCGTGTCTCCTGACAGAAAGAGAGCTTCTCTGTGTAATACCCAGGGTTCCTTTTACTTGTCCCAGGAAGTCCTACCTTCCTATACTCTTTCTGCCCAGCTAATTGGCCATCAATGACTTTTACTAACCAATCAGAGAGTGTCTCAGAAAGGGCAGTTACCAGATCCCTAGCACTGAAACCAGCCTCTCAGAACCAATGTATTAGACCTGCCTCCAACACAAGGGAATGAAGTGAGGAGAATCAACCCTTAAAAAGAATGAGCAGAACTAGTTATCTCAGCTTCCAGACAATCTCTACAGCTACAGTAACTGAGTCAGGATTCTGGTGGAAGGACGGACATGTCAATCAAGAACCAGGACAGTGAGCCTAGAAATAGACCTGAAGGAACACTGACAACAAATTTTTGATAGAGGTGTCAGAGTCATTTCATATTTGAAAAATAATCTTTTCATCAAATGACAATAGAGTAATTAGACTACCATAGTACAAAACAAAACAAAAACAGACTCTCAGTTCACCCAGTTAGAGCATAGCGAAGGATATGCAGACATTTTATTGGACACTAGATAAGTGAGTCACCATAATGGAGAATGAAAATTGAAGCCATATTGAGATATCACTATTTTCCCAACACACTAATAGAAAAAAACAGCAACAACAGCAAAGGGTGGCAAAGATTTGGGGAAACTGAGTCACTTGGACATTATCAGTGGGAACATAAAAGCATACAGTCACTCTGAAAAATAGTTTGGTAGTTTCTTGACAATTTGAACATGTGGCTACCCTGGGCAATTATTTCAGAGAAGAATGAACCTGAATGCATGTAAAACATGGCACATCAATGTTTGTAGCTACTTTATTTATAATAGCACAACACCTAGAGTTGGTGACATGATTCCATGGTAGAGCACTTGAAACACATACATAAGAGCCTGGGTTCCTTCCCTATTCCTCTCTCTCTCTCTCTCTCTCTCTCTCTCTCTCTCTCTCTCTCTCTCACACACACACACACACACACACACACACACACACACACACACACACGGTCTTCAGTAAACATATAGTTTAGATCCGGGGTGGTGGTTCACTCCTTTAATCCCAATACTTGGAAGGCAGAGGCAGGCACAGAGTATTTACAATGATTTAAGTTTAAAAGTTGCTTGCAAAAGACATGCTGAAATTCAAAGTGAATTGTCCTTTGTGATCTCAAAATATATAGATTTAAAGGTATGTTTAGTTTCAATTTATCAGAAGAATTTTTTAAAATCTCAGTTGAAAGATAATACTTTTCCTATTGCCAAAAGACCAATTTTCTCTAGGAAAGATATTTCCTACCAAAAAAGTAACACCCCTGAGTTAGGCTTAGGGCAAGGTGCTGTTCTTATCTTTCCAGGAGATTAAAAACTTCCATCTAAGGAGTCTAGGGACAACTAGACAACTGAAACCTCTGGAGAAAACGGTCCAGATACAAAAGAAGGAAAGACAAGTAGCCCAGATGATCCAGCCTCATAGACTGCCTCAACAACTGTTTCCTCAAAAATCTACATCCAGAACAACTTCAAAATGACTAGCTAAGATGATTCAGCCCCCACAGACTGTTCCAGCCAGGATTTCAGTAAAACCCTCAACTTTCCCACCCAAAGTTCAACTTCTGTCTATAAACTTCTCAGGACATTTAAATAGCTGAGCACAAAAAGACTGGACAACAAATGTTACTATTAACTTGCTTAGCCATTTTTCCATTCTTATTTGGGCCCCTAAACAGGTTTCCTACATCCCAAATCAACAAGAAGCAATTTTAAGAGAGCGACATCCCATCCCCAGAAGGTGGGGTGGGTGATTTTTTTTTTTTTTTTTTTTTGTCATTTGATGGGTTATAGATGTTTGTTGTAATTTAGGGGCATTGGCTACAAGTTGTTAAATGGTCTTCTTAAACAGTAATCATATAGTTAAACACACTATGGAATACTACTTGGGGATAAAAAGGAATAAGTTAGAGCTGAGTGTAGTGGTACATTGCCATAATCACAAGTCTCAGGAGGTTGAGGGAAGAAGATAGCCAGTTTCAGAGGGGCTTGGGGTACATGACGAGTGGCCAGACTTGGATGCATACATACCAAGACCTACCAATGAAAAATAAAATGCGATAAGCAATTGTTGAACAAACAGACTAGACAGATCTACAGCATTAAACTTAGTGGGGAAAAGTCAAGCAGAGAGAGTTACGAATATGTGACATTGTTTAATGACAAAAGTGTAGAAATGGAAAACATAGCTGTGATTGCTAAGGTGTCTTGGTGTTTCTAGTGCTGTGATAAACCACAATGACCAAAAGCAAGTTGGGGAGGAAACAGTTTATTTCATCCGGCATTTCCAGGTAGCAGTTCATCAACGAGAGATGTTAGCCCAGGAACTCAAGGCAGGAATCTGGAGCGGGGAAGCAACTGATGCCGAGACCATGGAGGAGTGCGGGGGGCATGAGGACCTTGTACTCACAGAGAAGCACCAAGAGAACCAGGAATGCTAACCTCCTGGTGCACTTCCCTGTCTGACACCTGCCAAGGACCCCCCTCAGAGGAGGGGTTCCTTGGGGTCTTTACTGGCTTGCTCAGCCTGCTTTCTTACAGCACCCAGGACCACCAGCCCCCAGGGAAGTACCTCCCACAGTGACCAGGGCCCTCCCGCATCAATCGTTAATCAAGAAGATACCTCACAGGCCAATTTAGTAGGGTATTTTTTTTTCTGTTGAGATTCCCTCTTCACAAGGAAGTTGTCATGAAAGTTTAAAGGGAAGTGCCAAGTTGATATATGAAAGTTTAAAGGGAAGTGCCAAGTTGATATAAAATTAGCTAGTATATAGGGGTTCTAGTCACAGGGCACAGAAAATAAGTCTGCTGGCACTGAGGAATAGTTTGAAGGCCGTGTCAAGCTTCAATCACCTCAAAATAAAAGTACACCCTTAAAAACTCTCCTTCAAGTTAGAAAAACCTCTCAGTGAAGTTTAAGGCACCATCTCATCTCCCCATTACCTTCAAAACTAGCCCCTGCATCCTGGGAACATAGTATTTTGTCCTCAGGAACACAATACTGTTAATAATGCCCTCCTATCTGTGTTCTTTTAAAGGAATATTATTTACCAACTTTAAATTGTGGACCTCACTCATATATATATATATATATAATATAATATAATATGCATATATAATATATTATATATATTAGGTGAATTTATAAACAACACGCTATGAAATGATTTGTATCTGACAATTCTGGAAATAACATTTTTGAACCAAACAGGAGAAATCAGTTTTCCTCCAAGCAAGTTTCCTTCTAATAGAAAATGCACAAATATTAAGTAGTGTTCTCTTGGCGTGGTGTCACACATTAATTCTTCATTTTATGTACATGGGAACTTACATACCACAGTTTTATATTGTAGCTCTTGCCAAAGTTTCCCTCTTGTCCGAAGGCCAAAATTTTTGGCTGGAGTTTCATAACAAAATATGCATTGTTTCCACTGGGGTTTATACCAGAAATAATTAGGTAAAATGGTGGTACAACAGGAACAATGCTGCTTTTGTGAGTCATTATTGCATTGGCACTGTACTTTACAGTGGCTAGAGATCGGGATTCTCATCGACTGGTGTGCATTTTCATGAGGAACGCCCACCAACACCTGGGCATCCTTGTAGGACACGCCCACCAATACCTGGGCATCTTTGTGGGGTTTGACTACCATAACTTCAGAAACCTCCAACTAAAGCTGTTGGATTTTAAAATTTTTAATGTAAATTTTCTTTTACATTATGTATCTATACGAGTGGTTCTGTTTGTCACACAAGCGCTGATGCCACAAAGGCCAGAAGAGGGAGGACATCAGGTCCTCTGAAGCTGAAGTTACAGGTAATTGGAAGCTACCTGATGTAGGTGCTGGGAACTGAACTGGGGTCCTCTAGCAGAGCAGCAAGCACTCTTATTCTGAGACGTCTCTTCAGCCCCATAAGAATATTGCTACTAAAGGGGAGGAACTTCATGTCTATATATTAATGGACATACAAGGTCCATCATCCCATCACCTACCTATTTGATGGTTACACAAAGTTCTCTTCTTCTTCTTCTTCTTCTTCTTCTTCTTCCTCTTTCTCCTCCTCCTGCTCCTTCTGTTCCTCCTCTCTCCTCTCTTCCTCCCTCTCTCCTGCCCCCTCATCTCATACTGCCAAGGTTCTGCTGTCTGAGCCCTGTCCTACTTCCTGTTCTGCCCTAATTAGCATATGGGCCTGAACTATCTGTCCTTCAGGGATCATTTTTTCTCCATATTTATTTACTTTTTAAATCACTATTCCACTTGGCCTGGATGTGGAGGGATTCAATGACATTGCAAAGCACGTTTAGTCTAAAAGAGAAGTAGACATGGAGCCTTCAGTTAGCTAGAGATTAACAATACATCAGTGAAAATAAACAGGGGGCTAATGGGGGGAGGTATGGAAAGGGAATTGACCAAAGTATGTAAATGCTATAAGGAAAGTTTTACTTTGTAAGCTAAATAAATAACTTTGGGGCTGGATTATGGGTCAGTGGATGAAAGCATTTGCTGTACAAACATGAGGACCTGTGTTCAAATCTTAACATCCATTTGCACAAAGTCAAGCATGGCCACATGCACACCTGTAACACCCTAGCATCATAGCCAACAGAAACAGGAAAACCTATATGGCTTGCTGGTTGCCATCTTAGCTCTAGATTCAGTGAGAGACCCTGCTTCAAAGGAATAAGGTAGTGATAGAGTAAGATCCTTGGCATCCTCTGGGCTCCACAGGCAGGCATCCATGCATAGAAGCATGCAGGCACACATATACACACACACACACACACACACACACAAAGAAGTTTTCAGATTTATAAAGCTATTTGCAGATCTATGAGTAGATCCATATAACATGTCTATATCTGCCAAAGTGACTGATGTCAAAATATTCTTTTGACAAGGAAACATCCTGAGCCTTTCCTTGTTATTTTTGATTGATTGCTCAGCACGTGATGCAGTTCTGATGAGTCTCAGCACCCATGGATCAACAGCATCACCCTCCAGGATGGAATTCTTTGGTAGTAAATCAGAACAGCTGTATCTGTGTCTCTGGGAGGTGAGGAACCCATGTTCCACCCATTCCTTCCGGGGAGGGAGGGGGGAGTAACCTCTACGCATGCTGACATTCAAGCCACTAACATCAAATCTGCTCAAAGACAATGCTGTGTTGTGGAAGGAGGAGGTCCTCACCAGAACACAACTGTGCTGATTCCCTGACATTGGATTTTGTCTACAGAACCATGAGGAGATAAAGTTCTGTTATCTGAGCCCTCAGACTGCAATGTCTTGTTGGGGCATCCTAAGAAGACTACAGGACACATTGTCAACCCTGTGGTTCTGTAAATTCAGAGGGAGGGTGGGGCTCCTGGGTAATGCCAACTTCCTCATTTATGAGAGACGAAGGTAAGAATAGCAAGGCCATTCTGCATGCCACTTAAATCAAAACTCTTTGATTTGCCTTCTGAGATCCCACAAGACCAGGGGCTCCCCTCTTCTCTGCCTCGATCCTGTAACTCCCCCAAATTGCTCTCACCACACTCCTCTCTGCCTTCCAACCCTCCTCTTGAGCAGGCCATTGCTTTCCTTCTTCTGCCTCAGGACCTCTGCACTTGCCTTTTGTTCTGCCTTTGCCCTGAGCTTTTGGAGGGAGTAGTTGTTTCTCAACTTTGCAACCTCAGACCCATTGTCTTCTCAGAAGTGAACAGACCCTTCTCCCATCTCCCCACTGTATTACAATTCAGTCTTTTTCCCCTTCATTTCTACTTGCAACTGTCTTCATCCACAAAGATGAACACTCAGTGACAATAAAATCTTGTCTCTGCTGCACACCCAGTATCTAATGACTGAGTGGCTTCTGAACGGTAACTCCCCATAAGCCCAGACCCTGTGACAGGAGAAATTCTTGTTCCCTCCAGGGCAGGTAGAAGATAAACAATTCATTCTGTGAGCGCTTAATAAAGAAGGTCCTGTTCTGACTGGTTCCTAGTGTCAGAGTCCTTAGTATGCTCTCTCAGCCAGGTCACCATTGTCTGAACCATATCAAGCAGGAGGGAAAGACACCCACAGCTTGCAGGGCATCCACCAGTGGGTCAGGATGTCAGTTCTGATAGTGGCCTGAGTTGAGTGCTAGGCAAGGCTACTTCCCTGAGCTCAGACCTCATCTACTAATAGTAGAATTTTCCTGAGCTTTCTGTCCCAGCACCAGGCTCTGCTACCTCCAATGGTCCTAATGCCCCTGGTGGGTCTGGTGCCCTGATACTGTATGCTGGTGGCTTCTCTTTGGGTGCTGGATTCTGCCTCCAGAAATGAGTGTGGTCTGCCATGAATGAATGAATGAACGAATGAATGAGTGAGAAGGAGAAAAGATAGAAGAAAAGAAAAAACTGCATAGAAACTGGAGTCATGTGCTCATCCCTGCTCAGAAGAAGGTACAAGAGACCCATCTGAGCCCCACAGCAGCTACAGGGGACAGTTTATATCACAGCAGTCATAAAAGACTTCAAGCCTGGACCATGTGGATCCCACCCCTGCTCTTAACATTCACTGGCACCCATGGGGCTGAAGTCCACCAAAACTGAAAGTCTGGTCAGTTTGCTTTCTTCTCCCAGTCTACTATTTCTTGGTGTGTCCTCGTATGACAAGAGGATAAAGCTCTAGGAAGCCCCCTTCTACCACACGTTGGAGATTTCCAGCAAATTTTATTTTAACACCATTTAATTGTTTTTGCACACAGCATTATGTTAAGAAGAAGCTTATGGTTTAGACTACATGCATGGTAATTGACGATGCTGACAGCAGGCATTGTTGCACACACCTGTGATGCCCACACTGGGGAAGACGGAGAGTTCAAAACCTGCCTAGGCTACCCAGGAAGTCCTTGGGCCTTTTATCAAGGCGCGATTTCCAATCAGGAGAGAAGAGCTTCCTGGCTCCATTACCTCCTAGAAATTCCACCACTCACCCCTAGTGTGAGATTTCACTTCGGTGTGGGTTTCAGAAGAACACACGCATTGAAATGACAACTCTCTCACACAGCAAGAACTGAAAAAAAAAAAAAAACCAACACGAAAATCAAAGAAATGCACTAGGTGCTCTGACAGATGCTGAGGGAGGTGCACACATGGCAAAGCCCACAGTCCTAAGCAAAGCAGAAAGCAGCCTCAGTGTCAGAAGAAAATCACTGGAGATGAGGCTTGCTTGTTGGGGTGGTGTTAAGCATTCTAAATGTTAATTAATTGGTCCTGCTTGCTGTCTGTTACTTACATTGAATCTGATTGGTTAAATAAAATGCCGAGGCCTGAGATTGGGCAAAGACAGAGAAAGGTGGGACTTCCTGGGATTAGAGCAGGAAGCCTGCGCTTTAGACAGAGGATTCATGCATTCCAGCCAGGAGCAGCAGGAAGAAGGAGGCACACACCATGGGTTAGAAAAAGGAACCTCATTCCACATGGCCAGGAACATCGGCATGTCGTGGAGAATGGCAGTCCAAGGGGACGTATGTATATATGGGGGTCATATTTGGGTAATAGAATTAAGGGCTAGCTTAGGTGGGCCAAGTTTGCTCAACTCAGGCCAAGGCTTTTTAAAATCTACGTGGTGTCTCTGTGTACTCATTTCTAAGGTCTGGATAAGAATTAATGGCTGCCAAACCAATTAAAAATAACGTAAATACTGTTAAACAATTTAGCTAATTAATTTTTTTTTTACACTTGCTCATTCTCCTTCATTCTTTGCCAGACTCTTCTGGGCTTTCATAAAGCAAAGGAAATGCAAGTTCTACCACCAGCAGCTTCAGAGGTGCCGGCACCAGCTTGCAGTCAGTTGTCCAGAAGAAGGGAGACAAGTCTGACTGTCGGGGCAACAGGAGCACAGTATTGCCAAGCATGATGTACTCCAGGCCGCTGGGACACACGCGTCATTCCACCTATCCTATCTAGACCAGAAGCCATCCACCAGAGAGCGGCACATCCCCTGCTGGCCTCCCCATTTCTTTGTGGAAAGCTGCTGCTTCAGATAGTCTCTTCTTCTCACAATGGAATGAATGTGCTTATACTTTTTAAATGTTCTTTTGGGATGCTTGAATAGTTTTGAAATTAAAATGTTAGGGTCTGGGAAGCTGGCTTGGTGGAGAAAGTGCTGGCTATGAAAGCACAAGGACCTGAGTTAAGATCAGTGGTACCCTGAGCGAAAAGCTGGGCGCGCACAGTGGCACATACCTGTAACCTCCTACATTGGAAGGGATAGAGACAAGAAGATGAGGGCTAGGGCTTGTTGGCTAGCCAGCCTACCCAATCAGAAATGTCTCGGTTCCTTAAGGGAGCCTGTCTAAAAAAATTAAGGTTGAGAGACACAGAAGAAGGTATCTTAAGTCAGCCTCTGGCTTACACACACACACACACACACACACACACACACACACACACACACACCCCTATACCACATGCACAAACATATATGTATATGTATATATGTGTGTGTATATATTCATATAGATATACAACATAAATAAAACAAAATTTTAAAACAACTGACTAAAATGCTAGGTTTCTTTGCAATAGAAAACATTCATAACACAATCTTAAGACTAACCTTGTAACTAACTGGGAAAAAATACACTCCCATTTCCCCAAAAGCAACAAGTAGCAGGTAGATTTTATTAAGACACAAATGGCTAAAATGTATTTGAAAATTTGGTCATCCATACAAGTGATTGAAAAGGTCCAATTTTGAACAATAAAAAATGCTATCCTTGAGGGTGACTTTTTAGAGAACTGGATGCTGTCCTGTTTTTTTTTTAAGAGATTTGTTTATTTATTTATTATGTATATAGTATTCTGCCTGTATGTATACTTGCATTCCAGAAGAGGGCACCAGATCTCATTGTAGATGGTTGTGAGCCAACGTGTGGTTGCTGGGAATTGAACTCAGGACCTTTGGAAGAACAGCCAGCGCTCTTAACCTCTAAGCCATCTCTCCAGCCCCTAGCTTTCCTGTTTTTACAAGAAGTACACATCCTTAGGATGTCACTAGAAAATGCCCATAGCATTAGGCATTAGGAAGCACAGGGATGAATAGGGAAGAATTTGTTATGGGGTTTTGATACATGTGCATACTGAAATTCCTTTAAAATACTTTGACTCTACTTAATGACATGGAAACATAATGTGTTAGTAAGCAATGACACTGCAAAAAAATGAAAATATATAGAAATATTAACATTCTACTTTTACAACAGGAAAAGGCTAGTGTTAAATATTTTCCTGTATAAAATAAATAGCTGATTGTGTTTGTACATGAAGCATTGGCTCTTCCTCTTTCTGCATTTGCATATCAACTAGCAGTAATCACTCACATAATGACTAAGGATCTCTTTGCCAATTTGTGTCAACAGGAGGATACAATATATTACTGACCAGAAGAAAAGATGCCTTTGGTTAATGAGGGAAGTTCTCACCTAAGGGAACAGGGCAGTGATGAGATTGAAGGGCCCTTCACCCCTGTGATCAGAGAGCACCAGGGGGTGTGAGTGAGGGTCCCAGGCCAGGGAAGGGAAGATGTTCACAGGAAGGAGCGGCAAATGCGCATTAGAGTGCTCCTGCACTACCTGCAGGGAGCTGGGGCTCTGTCTTCTGCTTCTTGATACAGGAGGAAAAGCACCAGTGATAATCCTCAGGGACACCCGTGACCTCTGACCCCAAGCCTTCTCCAAAGCTCTCAGTCTTCCTCTCTCACAAAGGTGTGTTCTCAAGCAGCCGTGACATAACTCAAATGACGTCAGATCCAGAACTCTGCATTAGCATGTTGGTGAGGGAGGACAGAATGTGTGGGGATGCCTTGACCTTGGCTTTCTCAATGAACCTAGGGACACTTGGACAGGCTGAGAGCATTTCTATATTCTAGGGTCCTCTTGCCCAGAGCCTGGAAACACTGTTCTTCCACCTGCTAGTAATAAGAATCCCCCAGCCCCTGCACCCCCAGCCACATCCAACTCCCTCCCTGACCGTGAACTCCACATTGACTAACAGGATGTTGCCCCAGAGGCCCACAGCAGTCTCATGAATATGATCTCTGATGTTTTACCTACATAACCAACCACTTGATGGCTGGTGAAGCCACATGGTCGAGCTAGAGTGTGGATGGAAGGGGATTTAGAGGTCCTGAGAGCCTAGTGATACAGTGTGGACCAGAAATGACCCCCACAGGTCCACAAGTTCAATGCCTGGTCCCCAGCTTGGTGCCATTAGACGGGGCAGAACCCAGATGAGGTTTTACTTTGTAGATTCAAAGACAGGGAGAGCC
The DNA here is from genome assembly GCA_907164525.1 of Lophiomys imhausi. NCBI lineage: Eukaryota > Metazoa > Chordata > Mammalia > Rodentia > Muridae > Lophiomys > Lophiomys imhausi. The sequence goes on from CAJQZJ010034255.1 coordinate 897,484, forward strand.
TGGGCTCTTCCATTCCTGGCCATGGCATGAATGGCTTTGCTATAGCCCTGTGATCCCACAGACCAGTGGGATCCCAAGATGAAATCTCCAAAGCCATGAGGCCAAGTGAACTTCCTCACTCTGGAAGTTGGTGCACACTAACTAACTAACTAACTAACTACCTAACTAACTAACTAAAACCGTGGTGTGTGGCTCTGTAAAAGACTAGGAGTCATGAGAGGTGTGTTCTGACCATTGTTCTCATGTTGGCATCTCCTCCTTCCTCTCCTCCTCTTCCTACATCCCCATCTTCCTCTCCTTCCCTTCCTCTCCCTCTCTTCTCCCCTTCTCACTTCTCTCCTCCTAGTGTAGGTATCTCCTCACCTTCCTTTTCCCAGAGTTCCCCTCCCTCCTTTTCTTCCCCCCATTCTCCATTCTCTCCTTCCTCCTACAGTCCTTTCTCTTCTTCCCTATCTGCTGCTCTCTCTCCTCCTTCTCTTCCTCTTTCCCTCCCTTCTCTTCCTTCTGGAAGTGACTGGGTTAAACCTAGACCCTCCCCTTTTCCATGCCAGCCTCTGAGCCACATCCAATCCTGGCATACATTTTTTTTCTTTATATCCTTCAGGGAATGAAGCATGATGCAGCCTCTCATCTGCCCAGGTCCACAGACACTGTTTACCATATCTCACAGTGGCCTACAGCAGCAGTTATGATGGAGGCCATTCTTCTATTAATTTAAAAATATGTCTTTCTAGCCATATGTGGTTCCTCACAGAACTAGGAATGCTGAGGCAGGGAGCTTACAAACTGGAGACTAGTCTGATCTCTCTCAATAAATACAAACAGACAAAGAAACGAACAAAAGCCTGGCCCTTACTTCTTAGTCTGCCCTCATGGAAGCCCCAAAGGTAGAAAACCTGATTTCCACTCATGCTATTAATTCTAGTGTTGATGTGGTTTCAAGGAAAAAAATAAGAAACAGAATGGCACTGCAATTATAAAAGGACTTACTGAAAGCCTTTACTGCACTGTTTGCTGCAGGGGACAAACACACATGAATGAATCCAGTCGGGAATAGGCCACCAGAGCCAGGCTGAGGCTGTGCAGGTTGAAATCTGGCAGCACTTCAGCACTCAAATGGTCCTTCCAGCTACTCAAGAGGAGAAGGTCCAGAAAGACTTAATTTTCTATAAATATCATTTTCAGATTTTCCTCCTCGCAGACAGTAGAAACATGTGGCTCGTAATGCCAGTGTAATTAATGAGCTCTTAAAGTGTGGTTATATGTCACTGCTTAAAGGAGTATGTTCAGGTCGGGGGCTGATCAATACTACAATTCTTTACAGCCACATTGTGTTTCCATCCGGAGGAAACATCTCTCCACCCCTCAGATTAAAACTTGATTCCTTCTCTCTTCGAGCCATTTGCAAACTGTGCTGGAGATTAATCCCATCATGGCCCATGCTCCTGCCTTGCAGGAACTCAACCACTGAGCAACACCCCAGCCTGGTTCATTCTTTGTGAGCTTGCTCTTGAGGATGTTGGGTATAAACATCAAGGTGGTTCTTTCCATATTTAACTGCTAACCCAAACAAAATCATGTAAGAGGCAAAAAAAAAAAAGCCCAACCTATAAACCAGACTTCCTGATTAGTAAGGCTTATTATTCCACCCCCTCAGAAGTGTCAATGGATGTGGTTCAGTAGCAGAATATTCACTGTGCAGCAAGAAGTCCTGAGTAGACCATCTATAGTATCACAGGCCCATTGAAGAGACGAGGAAAAAGGAAGAAGACAGCATAAAGAAGAAAGAAGATGAGGACGAAAGAAGAAAAGAAGAGGAAGAGGAGAAGGAAACAAGGGGGAGGAGGGGAAGAAGGAGGGAGAGGAGGGAAGAGGGGAGGAGATGATGGTTAGCAGTGGTGGTTCAGGACAGAAATAAAAGGTAGATTCTGGCTTCTTTTTAGATCCAAAAAGCAACTAAAAGAACTCCATTGCTTACTTAAAAGAAACTGGCTGAGAGTCTCTGAGTGTCTAGAAGAGAGTATGTTCTAGAGGCACTTACATTTTTCCTATAACCCATGTAACCCATAAATGAATTTCTTCTAATGCAATATTTTGTGGTAAATTATTTACCCAGGCTCAGCAGGGGCATAGAGCCTCTAGGGCTGGAAAGTTGTTTACTATTAACATGGGGGGGCAATCCTTATTAAATTTGCAAATGCTGGCGCTTGGTGTTTATGTGTAAATGGCCCCTCCTTCACATTTTCGTTCCTTTTTCCCCTTTAGCAACTTTGCAAGTGCTTTAAGGACAAGCGCCTGACCAGACTGTCTAAATGCCCAGGGTACACACAGAACACCCCACTGAGTGGACAGTCCATCAATATTTGTTAAGTGAACAAACTCTTGAGTGGGGTCGCGTTTACACAATGCAAATAATTCCAAATGAAATATGGTCTTGCAAATTCTTACCGGGTGAGCAAACACAAGGAGGCTCTGGGTTGAAAACAGACAACTCCTAAGTTTGTACATTCTCAGGCATTACACATTTTTGGTCTTCCTTGTTTTAAAAACTAGGAGGCAGGCTCATTATTATTTAGAAAAAAAGAAGTATTGTTTTATTAAAGTAGAAGCGGTATTAAATAAGAAAATACAGGGTTTTTGTTTTTCCTCCTGCTACAGGGAAGTCCTTCAGCCACCGCACCTCTAACTTTATCAAACTCAATCCATGTCCCCACAAAATTAAATACCAAAGTGGATCTATGTTTTAAGACACTCAATGGCTCAACAATAGACCAGATGGCCCTTGAAGATCCAAACACTATTGATCTTGTGAGAGCAATCTATTCATTAAGCAGTCACCATCGATACCTGAAAATGTGCACAGGCAGGAAATTCATAAGTGACCCATACCTTCATGTCATTTATCCTGGAGCCATTATTTGAGCAAGTCCTTTTTAGAATGGATGCAGAGTGGTAATGGAAACACTGCACCACGACAGGATCGATGAGAAAACGGTCTCAGGGTTGGCACAGAGAGGGGACACACTTGGGAAGAAAGAATCAGTCTGCCAGGAAGTGCAACCTTAACCAGACTGCAATATGGTGTCTGAAATAAGGAGCCAGAATCCTACAGTGGGAAGGTAAGTGACCTCCTGCAGACACTCTCGCAAAGGCCCCAGCATGAAGGCAGCCCAGCATCTTCTCCTATTACTCAAAGAGAAAAGCCCAGGCCTTTGGCTTCTCCAGGTCATCAGGAAGAAAAAGCAACAGTCACAGGTTGTTAATAAGACGCAAGTGGAATGAGCATATCCAGCTTCAAAGCATATTTCAAAAGAGTCTCATGGACAGACTGGGGAACCTCAGTTGAGAAAAATGGCCCCCACCAGATTGGCCAATGGTGTATATTCTTTATTGATGATTGTTATGGGAGGGCAGTGCCACCATTCCTGGGCTGGTTGTCCTGGGTGCTATAAGAAAGCAGAATGAGCAAGCCATAGGAAGCAAGCCAGTAAGCAGCACTCCTCTGTGGCCTCGGCATCAGCTCCTACCTCATGATTCCTACCTCCCTTGAGTTCCTGCCCTGACTCCTCCCTTCAGTGATGGACATGAATGTAAGAGCCAAATAAACCCTTTCATCCCTAAACTGCCTTACGGCCATGGTGCTTTATCATGTCAATAGAAATTCTAACTAAGACATGACCAAGTTACGTTTCAACAAATCCACAAATGTCCCATGATCGTAGGACAAAGCCAGCAATGTTTTTAGAAGCTCGGGCTTTCAACGTGGAAGGAGACCTTAGGTAGCAATATAAATTTTTGAAGCAGACATTTTCGAATCCTGCTGTGCACAGAATGCCTTTGGTTGCTTATTTAGGAACATTGTCTGTGACTCCCCAGCTTAGCTGATTAGATTACACCTTGTTTCACTCTGACTTTGAATTTGTCCATCTACATAAGCGGCAGATACAAGTGATCAATCTGTCCTTGCAAGGTCATTGGATCAAGAAATAAATCAACCCATAGAAAGGGACATAATCCAGGCTCAATCTGTGCAGAGCTTTTATCCTTACAAATCTGTCAGTAGGAAGTAGACTAAGCAGCAAACAGATAAAAATGGCTGCCCAGGTGGTGACTGCTCGGCATTGAAACAGACAATACCGCCTCCCTCAAGGCCTAGCACCATGGCGGTCCCCTGTATTTCCACTCCTTCAGAGGCTGGGGAAGGATGATCCTGTATTTGAGGACAGCCTAGGTTTTGTTTTTGTTTTTGTTTCTGTTTTTGTTTTTTTAAAGTGATTTCTTAACCTGCCTGGGATATATAATGAGATTCTATCTCAAAAATTAAGAGAGATATGTTTTATAAGAATTACATTTGAGATATTTTTCCCTCTGTTTCCGAAATACTGTGTGTGTGTGTGTGTGTGTGTGTGTGTGTGTGTGTGTGTGTGTAACCTGTGCTCTATGTTGAGGTACACTCCCATTACACTTTGCAAATGTTTTTCCACAGCAGCTTGACAATGAAGGTTCCTGTATTTCAAATTCTTTTTTCTGTATTTTTTAAATTAATTTTTTTTAAGTTACATCTTGATCAAAGTCTCCTCCCTCTTCCCTTCCAGTAGCGGTATGGCTGGGTCTTGAGGAAGAACTATTTCCAGTTTTCTGAGATATCACCAGATTGATTTCCAAGTGGTTGTACAAGTTTGCACTCCCACCAGCAATGGAGGAGTGTTCCTCTGTCTCCACATCCTCATCAGCATATGCTATCACTTGAGTTTTTTATTTTAGCCATTCTGGCAGGTGTTGTACTCCAAATTCTTAGGGACTTCCTTTGAAGGCACTTGAACATTTTTTTTTTTATATTGGGTTTTTCAGTATCCTTGAACACAAGCAGAAGGTGGCCCAGATGAAAATATTAAGAGACAATGGGAACTATTGATAATGAATATTCCAGAAGCTGTAGCAGAGAGATAGAACAGAAAGCATCTGATCACAAGTGGTAGCAATTGGTAGGTACCTCAGCAAGGCAGCACCGGGAAGTAAAGACTGAAGCTCAGACAGACACATGTGAGCATTCACAGCAATGTTCTTCAAAATATCCAGAATGCCCACTGACGAATGACCAATGGACAAGCAGATGGTGTCACAAGCTGTCCTGTGTCACTCATTGCTGGCTTGTTGCCTGTGGACCTGAATGCCCTTCCAGCTCACACAATCGTCTTCTCTGTTTAAATAACTGCTTTAGGAGCTGCAGAGACATCTCAGCAGTTAAAAACCTGTAATAAATACTCTTGTAGAGGTCCCCGGTTCAGTGTCCAGCAACCACACTGGGAGGGGCACAATTGCCTGTAACTCCCCAATACCCTCTTCTAGCCTCTGAGAGTGTGTGAACTCACTTGCAGGAGGATGAGACGTTCAAGGCCATTTTTAGCTACACAGCCAATTGAAGGCAAGCCTGGGATACAAGAGAACCTGTCTCAAAAAAAAAATTAGTCATTGTACATTGTATAAAATTATATTTCCACCTTTAATATACTAAAAGTCACTTAAATAAGTAAATAGCTGTCTTGGTTACTTTTCCTGTTGCTGTGCTCAAATAGCCTTGCAAAAATAACTTAAGGGAGAAAGGGTTTACTTTGGCTAATGGTCCTTGATGGTGAAGTCATTTTGAATTACAGTTTGAGAGCATAGTCCATCCTGGTGACGTCACTTTGAACCTGGAGTCGGGAAACTGGGGATGGTGAATGCTCATGTTCTGCTTCTTCCTCCCCTTTATTCAGTCCAGTACCCCACCAGGAAAAGTTCCACTCACTTTTAGGGTGACTCTTCATGCCTCAGTTAACTTAATCTAAATACTCTGTCCTAGATATGCCAGGTATGTCTCCTAAGTGATTGCAGAGCCTGTCAAGTTGGTGATCAACAGTGACCATCACAATTACCAACATGGTACCCGGCACCTCCCTCACCATGGGTGCTCACTGGCACTAAGGCTTGTAGTCATTCCTGTTTCATGAGTCAGGAGAGATAATAAACATATATATTCTCTCTCTCTTTCTCTCTCTCTCTCTCTCTCTCTCTCTCTCTCTTCTCATACATGGTCTGAACTTACTATGTATATGAGGCTGGTCTTGAACTCACAGAGATTCATCTGTCTCTGTCTCCTGAGTACTGGGATTAAAGGACACTGTGTGCCACCACACCTGGTCCCTAAACATCTCTTTGTTGTGGAGAAGGTGGGCAGAGGGACAGATGGCAGGAACATGTTCTGAGCTCACCACAGTACACAGAACATGAAAGAGGCAACAAACGTTTTGAAAAGTCAAAGAACAAAGGCAGAGAGGCTGAGACAACCCCAGACCTGCATTTGCCTCTTGTGCTTGTCTTCTCTCTGCTTTTTAGCTGGGAATATTTGATCATGTTTTCATGTGACAATTTTGTCTCTTTTGTTTTTATATACAAAGAATGGAAAGGTCTATTCTCTTTTCTTTTGTACAATTTGGGTTTTACAGTTTACATTGTTTTAGTGTCTCAATTCTCTTGCCTCACAACACAGTCTTAGTAGTAGAATATATACAGTTTTCAGAGCAGTGCCATATGGAAGGAAACCTTCTTCTTCATACAAAATACCATGTGTACTTATTTGAGGAACTTTCCACAGACTCACATCCTGGTTCCACACATTTAAGTTATATCTCTCCTCCATCACCCGAGAATGACTGGTGCCAGGAGATTGAAGACATGTATACATTGTTCCGTAACCGCTTACAGTGAAGCTTGTGAGTGAGTGTTATGTGTGATAAGAGTGTTTCCAGAAGCTACCCCCACGTGGTGGGCCTCATAGTAACTTCACTGCCCAGCAGCACACGAAAACATCTCATCAACTCCCAACCAGCCACCCCAAACTCTGCTTCCCTTAGTTTTTTCTAGAAATATCTTTCTCTGCATCCACGCCACCTATGGAAGGAGAAATATTAGTATAAGGCAACGGAAAGCTTAGTATAGAAGAAAAGAGAAACCTAGATTATTCCTTTTTAATCACTTATGTAAATTTTATTAATAAAACTATATATAGAGATATATACCCACATATATATGAAAAATATGTAATTAGGGCCTTAGAAGGCACCCATAAGAATGAGCAGATTTGGAAGCTTGGAATTTATCAGCTTCAAGATAAACAGTCTTCTGCGTCCCTGCCTGTTGTTCTCCTGGCGAGGTGGCTATGTCATTGGGACAGTCACTGCTTGATTGAAATAACTTGGTCTGTTTCCTCAAGGAGTCACAACTTTGTTCCCTTGCTGCCTCCAATGTGGGGGCCGATGGAGTCCTGAGTGAACGTGCACTATTGGCATGAACACAGCCATGTCAAGGACTCCAGTGCCTCAGACCCATGACAACTGCGTGGGCTTCTCCGGTCAGACTGCTAAGGTTGGATGTTGATGAGAAGTTGGTCTCTAGATGACACTAGAGTGTGCAGAAAGTATCATGTGAAGCTTCTTCCTCCAAGATGTCAATACTTATGCAGAAACTATCAACCGCATCCTCCTTCTCTGAGACTGCTCCCCTACATAGACTTCCTCTCAAGGAGCGCTAACCCTCCTGAGTTTCCGTGTTCTTGCTTTTGTGTCTCTGCCGTTCACAGAACCCACCTGACCCCAGCTTTTCTGTATGTGTGTCTGTCAATCTCTGAGCTGGGCAAATTACAACACTCTGGAATCTTGTCATAATTCCTTGTTCATTTATCCCTTATTAATCATGTATTTGTAGAGGAGTTTTAGTTCATAACATGGCTGCTCTGACAAGAGATACCATCCAAAGACCTTCTAGGTCTATGTGTTCTGGCTGGAATACAGACACACCTTTAATCCCAGGAGACAGAGGCAAGCAGATCTCTGAGCTCAAGGCCAGCCTGATATAAAGCAAGTTTTGGGTAAAGAAAAGCTTAGGTCCAGGCATGGTACTGCATGCCTTAAATCCCAGCACTCAGGGGACAGAGACACTTAGATCTCTGAGTTCTGTTCAGTCACTTCGGTTGAGGCAGTGAGTTGAGAGGTAGTGGAGTGGAGTTGAGTTCATAACTGTTCAGTTCAGAAATTCAGAGGCAGTTTTACCTGGAGAGTTTTACAGAAGCAGGTTGAAGAGAGAACAAGCTAGACACCGGTGAAGACAGAATGAGCCAGAGACGAGAAGGAGCCAGAACATTAGAGCAGATCGATAGAGTTAGTTTGAGGCCAAGAAGAGCAATTCGGCAGAGCAATTCAAGAAAGAAGCCAGATTGAATCAGTCAGCTTGGAGAGGCGTTTGAGCCAGAACAGCTGAGTTGAATCAGCCAGCCAGAATTCAAAATGAAAAAGAAAGGGTGAACTTTTTCAGCAGGAAGTCTCAGAGGCTGAAAACATTCTAGGCCTAGATTAGATTGTACGGAGGCTAGAAACTTCCAGAACTGCTAACCAATTCTAGGTTAGCAGACAGAGACAATGAGCCTCTAGGATGACAATTACATCTGAGAGATAAGAGATACTTTTAAATTTATTAGTGATTAATAAAATCTGGATGGATGGATGATGGATGGATGAAGTAAATTTCTACTGAGAGGCAAAGAAGGAGATGGTATTGAGGTGGGGAATAGGAGAATCACATTCCGCACTGCCCTCCAGGGGGAGAGCACAAGAAGTTAGTTGAAAAAGGGAAACTGGAAAAGAGAAAGCCATCTCTGTTTTGGGGTCACTGAACTGACAATCACCTCCATTTCCATTTTCCCTCTGACCTGAGCCTTTGATGACAGCTGACAGTGGGAGTAGACTGAGAACTCCACGCCCTGGTCTGCTTTCCATATTTATAGAGCTTCTTAGCACAAAGGCATTTTCATCAAAGCACTTTAAGAGCTGGGCACACCCTGCAGTACACATGAGCTCCATGAAAGCAATTGCAAGTTCCCAGCAGCCCAGGGCCTGAGCTGGCAAACAGGAATGCTTTGGAATACACTCCCTGGCCACAGGCAAGGAGCCCAGCTTGAAACTGGTGGGGAGAATGGCATCAGGCACGGTCAGGCAAATCCCTGCTGAGGGGCCCTGACCTGTGTTTCTGGAAGACAACTTAGACTCACCAGTGTTGACCATGTGCCAGACTCTGTTAGGCATTTTACATGTTTTATCTCATCTAATCCTAAAATCATTCATATTGTACTAGTGAAGAAGGTGAGGTTAGGAGGCAAATCACTGCCCTCGGGATATTCACCAGTAAGAGCTAAAGTCAAGACGAAGTCAGACCTACCTGTCTCAATCGTCTCGTACCTTTTTGATGTCTCCCTAATACATGAAGTAAGTATATCAGAGAAGAAACACTTTTTAAGATCACAGGTGCATAAAATGGCTCTAGGTTTATTCGCATTGCTTGATTTAAAGACCAGCATGGCTATCTCAGTATAATTCAAAACCAGCCCAGAAGTTATCCATCAAAGGTGAAATTTTAGTCAGTGAGTTGGTCCTTTCAAGGCTTTCCATGAGTTCCTGCTGAAGCTGTCCTGGGAAAGGACCATATCATAATTTGTCTGTATTACAGTTTTTATATGTGATATTCCCACAGGTTCAAGGGACTTGTCGCCTGATGGGCTTTGAGGAAGTTAGTAGCTTCTGAGGGATCTGACCTCATCAGTGAACTCAGACTATGATGGCATGAGAAGGTGGGAGAGCCTATTTGTAGGAAATGGCCTATTGAGGGCATACCCTAAAGTTCACCCCTCACTCTGTCTCTCTGCTTGCTGGTCCCCATAAGGCTCACACACACACACACACACACACACACACACACACACACACACACACAC